>PPHD01005228.1:10828-26774 GCA_002909625.1 Bambusicola thoracicus | reverse complement strand
TCTGGTGCCTGAAAGACAGGTAAGTATCATGCTGCTTCCAGGGAAAAATGTGAGCTCTGTTTGCAGAGTAATTGTTGTTAATTCATATTTTTCTTGGTAACTCTTCTCTCTTCCCACAGATAGTCCTCCCAGTCAAGACACAGTTCCCAAGACAGAAGTGCCTTTACAAGAGAGATGAAGGAATGGTACCAGATATCAACATTATCAGGGTCAGAAGGGGCTCATAGGTACAGGTACTGAATTCCCTGGGGATCTACTTCAGATGGGACAGAGGCCATGGATTTTTCAACAGTTTTTGGTGAGAAAGAGCCAGGGCTATTGAAGTAAATGCTGCTCAGCTGATACCAAACCAGTTATGGGCACCTTGGTACTAATCCCATCAAAGACCAGCAGTGTTTAGGTGGTGCAAGGCTGGGGCTGCATTGGGGCTGGTGCAGTACTGTAAGGAACAGTCACACCTCCTCCTCAGACAGGTGTTCTGCATCCTGCCAGAAGGGGAAGGGAGAACAAGGAGAGGGCTGAAATATATCTCATACCAACTGGAAGGGAGCGTGGTTGTTCTGAACTGCAGGGGCACAAGGCAGTCAAAAAGAACAGCAGCATGTCTTGAAATAGTAACATGCATTATTATTACATATGTAATATGCAATAAATTGGTTCTAGCAGACAGCCTGAACAAAGAGTGCCTTTTCCACCATCTGCAAATTCTCCCTAGAAACTGTTAGGAGTGGGCTTTCCCCTGCAATTCCTGGTACCATCCATTTCAGGTTAGACTGGACGTATTGTGAAAGAGGCTGTTGTTGACTCGTTAACAAACCCAGCTCTTTCGGGCTTCTGACTCTCTCACATTCAAATCCAAAAACGTCTCTGTGCACTTATGCAGAGGTGACTGAGAATGTTATCTTATAAAAGACTTTAGAGTAGCTTCGAAATTCAGAAATGAAACTTTGCATCATCCCCAAGGCTGCTTATAGGCCAGACAAGGTGAGAACAAAGAGGAAAAAGTGAAGATGAAAGTAGGCACTAGATTACAACTGAGATGTGTTTCTGTTTTTTCTCCATGCATTTGGTTGGTATTCTGTTTTTTTATCCCCTCCCTCCCTTATTTTCAGTACATACAATAGTTAACTCTGTAGGGTAGCCAAAGCTTTCTGAAGGCAATGGGAAGGAATTACACTGGTTGCAAATATGCACTGGGTATATATGGCCTTTTGTAAAGAGAAAAACATGAGATGTTCCAAATCCGACTTAATATACTTCAGTAGCTTCACCTTGTATCTGTTACTGTACTATACTGGAATCTCAGATTGTGTTTGGAATAAATAGTTGCTGACTAAAAATCTCAACGAGTACACACACAAGTTTGTTTCAAAATTCTGCAAAGGAACAAACTGCCGTCTCCTTCTAAAATCTCTGAAGTTTTGGAATTCTTGCAGATTTTCATCCGAGAACCACAAAGCAAGAAGCTGGAAGTGCAGGAAAAGAGCATGGAAGGAGATTGACATCTGTTTTCCCTTCACCTCTCTAAAGCAGGTAGCACTTTCTGATGTTAATTTCAAATTTAAAGATCAATTCATGGTTCTTTTATGTATCAATGCATATACAAACACAAAGATATGTACAAATATACAAATGTCTGCAAGTACATATGCATGAATATATATATATTCACGCATCAGTATGGAAGAATATACACAGTATACACAGCACCTTTTGGGCCAGAGAGGTACTACAGTACACAGCTGCACAAGCGTCCAACACAGCTGCAAAATTTGGATAGACGTAAGCAGATCAAGAGCTGCTCTGATCCACTTTTCTTGTTAGGACTAGAAATTGTCAGTTGGGTTCATAGATATTTTAAATAAGGATTTCTTCAAATATCCTATTTTAGAATAAATCTAATTATCAGATGGGACATTCTTCTGATTCAGCTCTACCAAATGTTATGAGGCTGTTATTTACGCAACGTCCATCAGACAGCAACAGGAGGAAAAGTAATGCTAAAAGAGATTGTTGCTTTTGTTTGTTTTAAACTTTCCTTCTCTCTCTCTTCCTGCCTTACTTTGCTATTCTGCAGCCTTTCAAAGTTCCCATATCTTTGTAAGGATTGCAATGGGAACAGGAGGAGTTTTAAGTAACGGCAGAGTAATTTCTGTTAATTCAGTTTTCCTTTTAGCCACTTAAATTTTTTTACAGGGTGACAAAATGATGGATTAGAAAAGAAGAATGAAAGGAAAATATGTGCATTTGCTTGTTGCAAAAGGGAAGAAAAAGCTCAGCCTGCTGGCAGTTTTCCTCTTCCATTGACTGAAAAAGAATTTATTAAAAGAGGAAAACTTAAAAAATAATAATAAGTAGAAGTTGAAGTTGTATATCCCAAATGGTTCCTTTTAGGGTCCTTTACAGGTTTTCATCCTTTCTACCTTTGAATGCAGAGATTTATTTTTTTAATTTTATCTTTTAAATGAGCATAATTAAATACAAGTGGTTAATTGGTGACAAGAGTTCAGCCTGGGACAACTTTGGTGCCTTCCCCTCCCAGCTTTCTGTGCTGAGTTTCTCTGGGCAGTTCTTCCTCCTGCTCGAGGCCTAGCTCAGCAGCACACCAAGCTCTTTCACTGGAGTGTGGAGGAAACAAGGGTCAATTTCAATTTCCTTTAATGCACCTGCCTCTAATTCATGGCAGCTCAGCAGCTGTTCCTGAGCAGCTGAGGAACCTCTGCTGTGGAGGCAAGAACCTTGGAGAGAAGGGCAGGGCACATTTCCTGGCTGAAGTCAAAGGCACGCAGTGAGTATGTGAGCACGTGCCGTGTGCTGCATTAAGGAAATCTGAGGAGAATGCACTCAGTAAAAAGCAAATAGACCTTGGCAGTATAAGTATTTGAGGAGAATGTGAGAAAAGAGGGGAGAGAAGGTGACACAGAGCCATTAAGTGAGGTCAGATCATTGTTCAGGTCTTGAATAGAATGTCTAGGAGGAGGTCCTATGTCTAAGGTCTCAATTGTGGAAGTTCTTGTCCTATAGCAAGGTATGAAACAAAGCCGTGGTCTCATTGCTTTTGAGACTTCAAAAATGAAGTGAAAGATGTAAAACTCAGCTGGTGTTCTAGATTTAAAGAATTAAGCACTTTATTTACATGTAGGCCCAAAAGAATTAAATGCAGAAGAAGAGAATGTTCTTTGGAGATGCAGCTGATTATTTTTCTAATGTGATGTATCAGCAGCAGCTTAGATGCTGCCCTTAGAAGGAATGCAGCCTTACAGCAGTTACCTTTGAAAATCCAGTTTCTCTTTAAAGAGCTTTTGTTTTCTTCAGCCAATATTTGAATTGTATTCAGCAGTTGACATATTTAATGATAAATTGACTGTGTGTTGGTATGGAAGGCAACACAGGTGTCATTCTGATTTAGAAAAGAGGAGCAGAAGAATCAAGTCAAACACTACTTTACTCTTCAGCTCTTTGAAGCAAAGAGGGAACAGCTTTACTCATAATGCTAAAAAATAGAAAGTGTAGCTGCCTTTCTCTTCTTATCTGGTATTTTATTGCTGTTTTCTGGAGATAGTCTTCCTCTGAGCTTCCTCAGGTAAGCCAGCAATTCATCTTATTCTTCAAAGTGTGAGAAACCAGCAAGTCTCTTGGGACTCTTAAGGATGTTTGTCGATGGACTTCTGGTTCACCAGCTTGAGTTTAAGCAGTCTGTGAAGTGAGAGAGATGAGAGCAAAAGAGAACACTAAGTCTTGTTATTAGGATAATTAATACACTCTGGAGTGTAAATAATAAACCTGCTATTGGAACTAGTTAACAGTCAGCTTCCCATCCATGCTTAGCACTGGTAAATTAATGAGTATCACCAAGAGCAGAAAAGCAAAACCTGGAGTTGTCAATGCTGAAGACTGGAGAGCCACAACTCTCTAAAATGACAGACAAGACAAAGGAAAAAAAAAAGGTTTTAAGAGTCAGGCATTGGCAATTTCTGCCTCTCTAGGGAGACAATGCTGGAAGTGCTGGCCTCTCTCCCCTTCCACCAGGTGCTGGCCAACACTGAGATGCCAAACTGGAGGTTGGTGCACCCACCAGATCAGATGTCTCTAGGAGATTGTGCAGGTCCAAGCAGCAGCACAGAGCATCGTGAAGTCAAATGTAACATTAAAAATGCATTCAGCATGGTAAGTCAGGTAAGAGCATTTGTAATTGCGTGTTTTATTAATGTTGAGTTGGGTTTCTTTGAGGAGTTCTGGCTCAAGAAGAAAAATGTAGTACTGGAGACTGCATCTTTAAGTGCTGAATCACCTCAGAATGAGTCTGAAGAATAGACTGCTGCCAAGTGCTTGCATGTATTGTCAGCTGGACCTGCTATAGGCATGATTGCTGTCACAAAGACTGCAGTGTCTTGCTTTCACCACTGGTTTGTTTGTAATTCTCAGCTGTGCTAATATAAGGGGATTTGGGCCCGATCATTTCTACATTCCAGATAACCTTTGTGAATTTCACTGTGATTTTTATATCACATACATCTAATTTTTCAAAGTATCAGAAACTGGCAATAGTGAACATTTGGGAACGAGCCTTGGCAGACTCATCTGGCAGAGAACTGGGATTTAACCTTGAAGAAAAGCATAGGAGAGGATCTGGTTGAACACTGTAGGAGGTGAGGTCCTGCTGAGACGCAGGACAGCAGCAGAGTTGTGAGACATGCTGGCTTCTATTTGGAGCTCCGCAGTGTGTGCCTGGTAGCAGAAGGAAGGCTGCTATCTTGCTAGGCTCACACTCTCAAGTTCTTCCTCTCATGAGCAGCTCCAGTGTCTATAAGGGAAACATTTGCTCTAGCCCACCATTTAATAGAGGCGCATCCTCCTCAGATCTTCTTCTGGCTTCCAGCTTTTTTTAAGGGTTGAAGTGTAGGAGATAACAAGGAGAAGGCCATGCAGTCAAATTCTACTGTCCTAGTCACAGGAATGGATGAAAATGAATTTTTTAAATGGTAAAAGACTGAATGTGTTTAATGAAAACTGATTTTTAGCTCAAATGCAGCAGTGTATAAATGTGTGAGCTTGACAGATCCAGCATGGCCAAACCTGGCCCTGGGTGCTACAGGCAGTCCTTGAGTTGCTTCTGCACAGCACCACTTCTGTGTCTGGAAAGAGTAGACATTGGTTCGCTGGGTCTCATTAGCTCAGACTCAGTAAGGAACTTTCTGGACCTGCTTCAGCCCCACACAAAGCCACCTCCTGAGACCATGGTCCATTTATCAAAGAAGCTGGTAGCTCATTCAGAGGCAGTGAAGATGACTGGTCCCCTTTACACCACATCTGTTGAGGAATCTCTGCATAAATCAAAGAAGGACAGCATCCAGCACATCTGTCACATCTTTTCTCAGTAGGAGAAACTCCTTTTCCACAATGCAGCCCATGCGTTCCCTCTGTAATCTTTATAGAGGGAACTATTCACACAGCTGGTGTACAGCTGCTACCTATAAAGAACACACATCTCAGTGCAAACAAAACAGTAAATTGTTTAGCTGTATAAAGTGACAACCTAATGACCAGATTCTCCATGCCTGTGTTTTCATTCCTGAGTATCTGCTTTTATTTGGAAACATTTATGGTGTTCAGTATGATTTATAACTGTTTGAAATACCTGCTTTAAGGTCTGTGTTTTTCTCAAGGAAAAGGCAGTAGTTTGTTATTCTCTATATGACTCTTTGCTTGGGTGATGTTGCAGGTTTAAACAGAAATTAGGAAAACTGCATGGGAACACTGAACGTATAGATGGAAATGATGCAGTGGGATATTATTTAATTAGCCTACCAGAGAGCCAAATTCCACAAAGACTTAAAGGGCTATCTCTCTATTTCTGAACAGACACAAGGACAAATGTTTTCATACTGAGGGTGGTCAAACACTGGAACAGGTTGCCCAGAAAAGCTGTGGTGTCTCAATTTCTGTATTTACCCAAGATTTATGCTGATGTGTCCGTGGGCAACGTGCTGTATGTAGCCCTACTTTGAGCAAGAGGTTGGAGTGAATGAGTCCTCAAGTCTCTCCTGATCTACATTAGCAAATGTTTCTATGAAACCCAGCCCCTCTCTGTAGCCTGGGGTGCTCACCAAGGAATGCAGCTAGGGATACTCATTTATTTGGAGTTCATCTTCAATACATTTATCCTGAAGAAAAGTCCTGCAACCATTTCCTAGGAAAAGAAGAAGCAAGGACTGCAGTTTCTTTTAAAGCTTGTGGCTATGGTGATACCCCTATCCAAGTCCGATGTGTCCCTGCTGGCTAAAACTCTTGCCCAAGAAATAGTTATCCTTAGTGCCATCCTTACCCTGAGAGGTTCAAATGCGTGTATTCTTCTCATAAAGGGAATTTTTACATCTGTCTTTTGTGGACAGTCTTTTGCAAGGACTCAGAGGCAGGAATGGCCACGGAGTACCTGTACTTTGCCCCTTTTCTAGCACTGCTTCAGCCACTGGACTGCAGTCACTCTGTCCCTGCTTGCTCTCATTCTGGCCCTTTGAGCAATGCATAATTTATTCCACTAGGGCCCATCTTCAACAGCAAACTCTGAGTTTCTTCCCCTCCCACAGCTGTCCTCCTTATTAGGCCGCTTGCTTGGGAAACATCAACTTGAGCTTCTCCAGGGTGAGGAAGACCTAATATTGAGGTTTCACTGGGCAGGCAGGCACCCTAACCACCTCACTATTAATGAAAAAAAAACACATGGTAGCACCATCCCCATTACCTCCTCCATCATAACCAAGACATAATTTCAAAGAGCTTAGCCTCTGTGGAGCACTGCGGGCAGCTGAACGCCGTCTGTGGGTGTTAGGTGTGCTCTGGGAACAGCAGTGGGCTGGGCTGCAAGGAGCAGGGCCTGGAGCTGCCAGCTTCCCACATCCCGCCCTTCCTGGGCAGGCAGCCATGCAGGCCGTGGTGCTCCTGGCCTTGCACCAAACAGAGCTGGAGGTGCCCCCAGAAGGCAGGAGCCCACCTCATGAGCTCAGACCCGAGCTTTGGGAGCTTAGTTTAGCTGTGCTACTTAATTTTGTCCTTGTATTCTGCCATCCAACTACACTGAAACCAGACCTGAGCTGTCTCAGGGAACAGCAGAGCTGCTTCTGGATATTACTCTTAAACCAGTAAATGCAGTTGAACCCCGGCTGGCTCAGCAATCCTGTAGGAAAGTCCCTCAGAACACCAGCCTGATGAGGTATGTCGCCCAGTTTGTGGTATAGACATCTGGCAGAAAAATGTCAGGGTCTGCTATCTGCAGGCTCCTTCTAAAATACTCAGACATCTAATACAAGCTGCAGTGTATGCCTCTGAGCTCAGGAACCTGCATTAAGTTTTCTGAGTACTTACGATGGGCTGCATTTCTCCTCTCATGCAACTTCTTCTGGCTACCATAGGACACATGGGTGCAGGCATATAACATGTTCTGCAGCTGTCCATGACCACCAGCAGGTCAGAGGGCTTCCCCGTGGACTTCACAAGGGCTCTGGGCTGCTCCTTCCCTTGTTTGCAGGCAGGTATGAGCAGAGAGCTCTCCCCACTCCTCCAGTGTCAGCACTTAGTCTTGAAAAGTGCCCCTGAGAGTGGGGTGTTTGCAAGCCTTCCTGTAACACAACCCTTCTCACAGGCATAATTCGGGAAATACACATGTGCAAATTTGGTCTCAGTCTTTATTCTGTTGTAAAGCATTTTTCTGCTTCAAAACAATTCCATCCAGGTGTCCTGAATAACATGGGGATATGCAGGAGCCATAATGTTCCTCTCCAAGTACAATTGTCCTGCCCTTCTTCTAACACTGTCCGCTGATCCCCACACTGCACACAGAGCAGGAGGCTGGGCATGCAACCCAAGACCATATTTATTGCTTTAAGGTGCTTAGCAAAATCCCGATTATTGGAAGTATATGCACTGAGTTCATCGTATGACATAATGAAGTCTCTGCCATGCCTACCCCTTACTCCTGATAATAACTTACATCAAAATACACTAATATTCTCCCCTTAATCCTTATACATTTTCCATTAAAGCCAGTGGAAGCTTTTCCATTGATTTAACTCTATAAAATGCCTTCTGAAATACCCACACATGGCTATTATAGCTACTTTATAGCTATATGGTTATATATACATTTTATGTAGTTCTACAGTAATAACCAGATACTTATGTAGTGTAGTGAACTATAATATAGATAAATAGCAGCTATAGCTCATTTTAGCAGGAAAAGGAATATTAACTTCTTACTGGAATGATTTAGCATTTGCTGGTGATTTAAGAGCACTGCCTGTCTGCTGTGCTCAGAAATCAAGTGCAGGCTGAGAAACTGACTGAATAGCGCAGAAGTTAAAGCATAGGACTAAGTTGGTTAGCAAATCTTTTGGCCAGTCTTGAACTGGAAGCAAAGAGTCAAATGCGTTTTGCTAATCCCATAGCTGATTCAATGTTAAGGCATATTTCTTCATGCTGTACGGATAGATCTCTGGAGCACATCCATTTTGTCTGCTGCACCAGAACAGAATCCATCCATATGTGGCAGATGTTGGTCTAATCTATTCTTACAGACCTCCAGTGTGGGAGATTTGCAACATAGCCTGCCTGGTGTTTATCCCCTGGATAGGATCAGTTGTTTTCATATATAATGTAAATCTTCCTTTTTGAAAATTAGACTCTTCTTTTATACCCTTCCCAGTGGACATGTTGAACATGTAATTACTCACTGATCTCTTTAAAACAGCCTTTAAGTGGTACCAACATTTTTCCATTTCACAGTGCAGGATGCTGATTTACACTAGCTGAGCAGCTGGTCTACAGTTTTAAGAGACCCGTTCTACAGGCCCCAGCCGCGTCAGGGTACTGGTGGTGGAAATCAAGATTTATGCTTTTATCTTCAAGTGTTTCATGATTCTAATGCACTTATATTTGATAACAATAGTAAGTAAGTGTGAGTTTACAGCTGTGATGGTGAACTGTAGAAACCAACTGTCTGAGGACAGTAGATAGCAAGATGGGTATTACACTCACAGAAGAAGCTCCAGGTCATTCTGTTATCACGTTCTCACCTTTGCTCCCTCTGACACTGTTAAATATAAGTCAAAAGCAAATGAGAGAGAAACAGAAATAATACTTTATTTCCTACAAAGCAACCTGAGTCAGAAGATTGTTGAAGTTTTTCAGCATCACACAACAAGATTTTTATTTCCAGCCACGACCTTAGCTGAAGAATGATCTCACCTGTTTCTTACAGATGCCCAATGCATTACTTTTGTGTAAGTGGTCCATCTGTAGAAAATTCTCACAACCATGACTGGTTTGGCATGAACAGTGGCTGCTCTAGACTATAAGACATGGAAAAAAAAAATGTCTACTCGTAACAGCTTAGAAATCAGTGCTCCTGGGAATCCTGTTCACAAGGAAAGCAACACAGCAGCAACTGATTTATTCTTAATGACTTGGAGATTTATCGTGAACTCATTACCTGAAATAACTCAGAACCAGATGGCCTAGATACACAGCTGAAAGTTGTGTGACCAAGATTAGGCTCTGCCACACCTCATGGCTACTGTGTGGGATGTAATGATAATGTCTCTGGATGTTGTAGGGAAGGGGAAGATGGGAGAAACTATGAGGAGAGTGAAAATACAAATAAGCAAAATATAGCATCGGTATAAGATCCTTCTGATATACTCAAAACACAGTAAAAAACTGCTGCTCTCTTCTGGACTGCTACAGCTTGTTGTGAAGATCAGTGAATACAAGGCACAAAATAGACTGAAAAAGAAGGAGAAGATCCAGGTGGAAGGAGAATGTGTCTCAGGGACAGGACCATGTAAACAAGAGAATGGAACTCAGACAGGAATGAACTGAAACCCTGGGAAATCATAGAAACATAAAATGGTTTACACTGGAGGGGATCATAAAGATCGTCTAGTTCCAAGCCCCCTGCCATGGGCAGTGTTGCCAGTCAGCAGATTAGGCTGCCCAGGGCCCCATCCAACCTAGTATTCAATGCCTCCAGGGCATCCACAACTTCTCTGGGCAACCTGTTCCAGTGCCTCATCACCCTCTGAGTGAAGAATATCTTCCTAACATCTAACGTAAACCTCCCTTCTTTCAGTTTAAATCCATTCCCCCTTGTCCTATCACTATCTACCTGCATAAGAAGTTGATCCCAATCCTGCCTGTTAGCTCCTTTCAAGTATTGGAAGATTGCAATAAGGTCTTCCCGGAGCCTTTTGTTCTCCAAGCTAAACAACTCCAATTCCCTCAACCTTTCTTCATAAGAGAGGTGCTCCAGTCCATCTTCATGGCCCTCCTCTGGACTCCATCCAACATCTCCACACCCTTTCTCTACTGGGAGCCCCAGGACTGGATGCAGTACTCCAGATGGGACCTCATGAGGGCAGTGCAGAGAGGGACAATTACCTGCCTCTCCCTGCTGGCTGCCCCTCTTTTGATGCAGCCCAGGACACTGTTGGCGATAATAAATAAATGTAATGCTGACAATTACCAGAGATACCACCTCATTAGCTGCACTGAGCTCCTGATGCTTATACCATACAAACTTTCAGGATTCACAAGTGAAGAATCTCTCTGAGTTTATCAGACCGTTTGTGACCCTGCCTCATGCCATCCTGGGTGTTGAGAAGCTCGGCATGGAGCACAGCCAATGGAACCATGCTCTTTGGAGGATGTGCCCAGTGTAGGAAGAGGTGGTGTCCACCTTGTGTACCCAGTACTGTCTCAGGATAAGAGCACTCTGTGCTACCATCTTTTTAAGTAAGAGTGCTTTTTAAAGAGCACAGCCACCAGTTCCCCAGAAAATGCATGATTTGTGCACTTAGTGCCTGGGCTTAGGGGCCCTGAGACCTAATCCATAAGAGCAACCAAGGGTTGGTCTGTACCCTGATGAAACGGGGAGTGACGTGGAGCAAGAAGATCAGTCCCTCTTCCATAGCACTTCCTATATAGGTTATAACAAAACACAACAGGTAAATAAGGCAAACATGAGGTAGGGGTGGAAGTGATAAAATGAGGTGACAGTGACCTAAATACAACATCAAATAATAAGCCTCTCTGCCTTCCTGGGCACTGTTACATGTGACTGCTTTTGAGGCAACAATAAAAGCAAAGGGGGAGGGGTATGGAGTAAATTAGGAGGGAGCAGTTTTATGAACTTTAACTGGGAGTTTGCCACTATTTCCAGGGTCAGAGACAGCGTACAGATGGTTGACAAAGAAGCCATCAGAGAAGCAGTGTAAGGAAGCCTTAGCTTCTGGGTTGGTGGTAACCTACAAGAGTTAAATGGAAGGAGGTTTCTCTTGGGCTGCTTGGGCAGATCACTTGCCCTAGGAATCAGGGAGTGAGCAGAACAATCAGTATAGTAGGTGTGCTTGCTAAGCATTATAGGAAAAACAACAATGTTTTGCTTAGGCATAAACATAAATTAACATATAGAAGAAAGATTTGAAAGTAGACAGCTGCTACTTGATTTTTCTCTGAATCAGGTCTAGCAGCAGAGGACAGGAAATTGCCCCCCAGATCAGAGTTCTGCCCTGTTTTATGAACAGTCAGTGCTTCTTCATGTGATAACAGTATTTCTCAGACAACAAACAGGGTTATAGTGAGTACTCAGGCTGCCAGCGCCATACTGAAACTCAAAGAGAAGTGCTGAAGAAGTAAATAAAGAACAAAGAAAGCTTTGACACGCTCCATGGCCTAGGAGTAATGGAAGAGCAAAGTAACAAAGCAAAGGATAAAGGCAAAGAGGAAGGGAAATGTATTTGATGACTATCAGGCTAAATCAGAGATTTTGTTAAAAGAAGAGTTGAGCCAGATTTGTAGAACACAGCGGAATGAAGTCAAAGCAGAGGGATTAATTAATGAGACGTAGTCTCAGGATGGAAATACGTGCCACTGAGAGTGAGTGGGAGAGGAGGAGAGCCGGAAGGCAAGGCAAGGAGGTGCAAGGTGATAGCAGATGTGATGTACATCACAACAACATGCAGGAGGAAGGACAGAGAGAGGATATGAAGTGAACTGATAAAAGCAAGGACAACATGACAGCTAAAGGGAAAGGAGCCATTAGTTTTTGTTCAGCCTGCCTTCTGTGTAGAGGCTATTACCGGATTTTACCTTCTGTGTTTCATGTATTTGTTGCTCAACTTGTGAAGTGTCTTCACAGACAGCAGCTTTTGTTAAACTACCTAACATTGCCCTCTGTGCTGCCAATACTGAGGGCCCTCAGTAAATGGACTGGTAAAAATTTCTAATGGCTGTGTGTGTCTGGGTGAAGTCATGAAGAATTGCTGTTACTGAGAAGAGAAAGCACAGACGGTGTGGGAACTGCTGAAAAGCAATCATATTTTAGTGGTTTAACTATGCTACTTCTCCTGGTACTAAATGCTGTCTGATATGTCACATTTACAAAGAACTACAAACAAAAGGCCGTAGCCAAAAGGTTGTTTCCTGAACTGGTGCAGAAAAGAAGAATTTTAAAATGCTGATTCATAGCCTTTGCCATTATAACTCTGTAAATCAAGTTCCCGATCTCATCAGATCTCCTCTCGCCCTACCCAGGCTTCTGGCTTCCACAACTCCTGCAGTGGGGCCCCGTGACTCTCCCAAGCTCAGGTTTCCTGTGGTCAGCCAGGATTGCCTCATGGTCCTGAGTCATCTCCAGTTCTTCTGACTCCAGGAGCAGAGCAGTATCCATCCCCAAGCAGCCTTGCTAGAGCAGAGCCTGATTTGCTTAGAACAAAGACAGGACACAGAAAATGGACCCACAACAGAAGAGATACCTATTAGAGTCAGCCTGCATGCCTCCCACCAAGGCTGTGCTGGCTCTCCTCCAGGCCCTCTCAGCACAGCCTCTCCTTGCACCATCCTCTGCCCAGTGGCAGCTCCTGACAACTGCCTGTTCCCTCCTAGGAACAGGATTTCTAAGTGTCTAAACTGGCAAAATAGAGCCTGAAGCTTTTCACTTGAGCAGGATGCTCAAAGGAATCAGCTTTTCAGTGCCTGCCAGGATACTCTTGTCTGGAAAGTCACTGTACAGACTGACATGCTTTGTTCTTCCCACAGTCCTACTTAATTAGAGCAATGCTGGCTACCCAGGAAGCGTTCTCTTACACATCTAGAAGTTGAGCAGATTAGCTTAATTTCCATGGGTACATACATTTGTATTGCTGAGAACATGCTAAAGACCAAGCTAGCACTGAGCTGATCTGGCAAGTCCACACAGCACAGCAAAGTAACGTGTAGATATGCCAAGTGGGACTGAGAAGCAAAATAATCCCGTTCAGCTGGCACAGCACTCAGGGCTATATTGCTTCTGTTTCAGTGCTGGCTTGCAAAGAGCCTCTGCACTGTGTTTCCCAGCTCTTCAGGCTGTGGGAGTAAACTGAGCAGCACCAGCCTGGATGTCTTTGTGCACACCCTAAGTTGCAGATCGGATTCCTAGATTATTACATAGCTACTCCACTCTACCACAACCTCTGTCTTTTAATCAGTGAGAAAACGTCCTTTAGAACAATCCATTTTACCTCCATCTTGTTACACTTCTGCTGTGAGACACTTACAACCTCTACTTTGGTGCCTTGATTTATTTAAGCCTATCCTCAAGAGAGTCATTTAAGACCTTAGATGCCTCCACTTGTCCTGATCTCTTTCTTCCCTTCAATGTATCACAAAGCCTTTTTGAGAAATAGCTATACAACAGTTATTTTACTAATATAGAATTAAGATTTGGTGCTAGATATGGTATGATAGACAGTTTTGGCAGCATCCTATATTAGTTACCCTAAATTCAAGAAAACATTCCTTCCAGCAGGTCCTAGCAGAGCAAAGAACAGCCATCATGAGAAAATCAGCCATCTTGCAAAGTTTTTGTAGCACTGATTATGTTCTTGAAAAGGGGCCAGCACTCCATCCCATCTACTTGTAAATGTTCTGCAGTTATTATACTCTTAATAACTCAAGACTGATGGATGAGTGTAAGGTTGGGCAGCTTTGTTTGATAGCCTAAGGGAGAGGGGGGGAGGAACAAGTATCAGCAAATAGACTGTGCATCAGACAAATAAAGAGGGTTACACAATACACTGCATTTTAAAATAAGTCTTTTCAAATGCTGTCATTGCCACCAGTTGATGCTGCTTAGAAGGATTCACCAGTTAATGCTGCTATCATCCGACCAATAAATTAATTTGAAGAGAGGCATATGGGTCCAAATCATTGACTCTGCTGGTGCTTAGAGTGTAAAAAATGCAGAATAATGTTTTCAATACTTCATTTTCTGAAGTGATGCTCCCTCCTAAAAAGAGATATTCCCCTCATTTCTGTCTCCCTTATTAGCTTGAAGAGAATGGGAGATTTCAAACATGAAGTGAGACTTCAGAGTTTTTCACACTTTGAAGTCGCTTCGCTAACACTTTACAAACCTTTTCTTAATTGTTTAATTAAATGATTGCAGCCCTCTTAGAGGTACAGAGCAAAGAATTTAATGTTTGAAAATTTCATGAGTGAGAAATGTTAGATTTAAATTTGGCAGAAATAGGTATTGCCCCTCTGCTTGGTGAATACTGTCAAGATTGTCAAGATGTTCATTTGAAAGAATACTGTCAAGATGTTCATTTGAAATCTGTTATGAATTATTCTAGTAAATATCAATTAGTTACCTTCTGCTTGTAGAAAATGACATGAACGTGCTTTCTTTTTCACCTCTGGTCACCTCTAATCCATTCCTGCTTCCATTTCTTCTACTTGCAGAATCAGCATCTGTCTCATTCTATTATCACCAGTTAACAAGACATACAAGTAATGAAAACTCTACTATTATTTTTTAATCTGAAGCATGATTTTTGCAACAGAGAATGTGTGGAAGAATTATGAGAATCCTAATAATTTCAGATTTACATGTATGTAATCCAACAAATGTTAAGGACAAAGTATATGGTCATGCATAATGTAGCTCATAGATCATCAGATTCATCAAGCAACCCTCCAGCGAGAAAGTGAGCAGCTACAAGTCCTTTTGATGTTTGGGCTGGGCTCAGTGTTTTACATAATTAATACACTTCTTTTCAAAACCAGCGAACAGAGTATTCATGCATTGACGAAGAACAGACATTCACAATGGGTTCTCAAACATACACTTATTAAGATCAACATTTAATTGCCTATTGACCTGAGTTGTGATCAGCAGGCTTTGAATGTATGAGAACATCCATCTGAAAACATCCATTTGAGAACATTCCGTTGAAGCACAATGGAGGAAAGCATATTTTGCAGAGTCTGAGGCCACTGTTTGGCTACCCACACAAGGCCACTATCATCTAGGCCAGCCTGCACTTTTGTAGTAACTCTGAGCTTGTGACTGACAAGAATCACACAAAGGAGCTTCTGTGGGGCATTTGCCAGTCTCTTTGGTGGGAAAACTCCACCTGACATCCTCCATGTCTGGGGCCTGAGGACATGCTCTTCCGGGTCATGATTCCAAATGCCTGGTATTACAGAACATTGTAGCAGAGCAAGGGCTGCTCCGAAGGAATCCAACCTATTCCTTGCTATCTATCTTAGTCATCCACAGCACTTCAGATCCAATTCAGACTCTTCATCTTGCAGCCAAAGCAAAAGGCCACNTGTGGGGCATTTGCCAGTCTCTTTGGTGGGAAAACTCCACCTGACATCCTCCATGTCTGGGGCCTGAGGACATGCTCTTCCGGGTCATGATTCCAAATGCCTGGTATTACAGAACATTGTAGCAGAGCAAGGGCTGCTCCGAAGGAATCCAACCTATTCCTTGCTATCTATCTTAGTCATCCACAGCACTTCAGATCCAATTCAGACTCTTCATCTTGCAGCCAAAGCAAAAGGCCACTGAGAGCTGCAGAGTGAAGTCTGTGATCAGCCTTGGTGCTCACAGCCACAATCCTGAGATACA
>PPHD01005227.1:0-26777 GCA_002909625.1 Bambusicola thoracicus | reverse complement strand
GCCACCAACCTCCACATTCAATACCAGCCCAGGCTGCCCAGGGCCCCATCCTTGAACACCTCCAGGGATGGACGGGGCATCCACAGCCTCTCTGGGCAGCTGTTCCAGCACCTCACCACTCTCACAGTAAAGAACTTCCCACTGACATCCAACCTAAATCTTCCCTCCTTCAGCTTAAAACCATTTCCCCTTGTCCTGTCATTATCTATCCTTTCGAAGAGTTGATTCCCCTGTTTGTAGGCTCCTTCTAGAATAAGAATAATTTAGGATAATTTTATTACAAAAGGTGCACTTGATACGGACAGTTCTCAACTTCAGTGGAGAGAGATCATCCAGTCACCTACAGGAAGCACTTACAAGTGGGAAGTCTGTAACATAGGCTCTGCAAACAACTATCTCAGGTGGTTTCTTTACTATTCGTGTGTAGATTATCATGACATTGGAAAACTCTGCCGCAAACCCCAGCTGAATCTGAACGCCGCACTTGAACTCAAGATACATGCTTTCTGGAAGCTCTGCGAACAAACAACACATAATTACATTCTCAATAAAATTATACATTTTTCTATTTATTATTCTTTTGAAATATTAGAAAGTTTTCTAAGGTGTATATAGATCTTGCCTCCTGCATTCCCTCTACTTACTGCTCACATCACCATGCTGAAGCAGCTCTTAGAAGCTAACCAGGCAGCAGCTGTTTGCTAGATGCACTATCAGAAAGTAACAGACATTGCTACAGAGAGCTGATTTTTCAACTTATGCTACACAAGTTTCTTTCTAATCTTCGTGCAACAAGCAAGGCAACAGTCAACGCAGCTATGATACAGCTCACGGACCTAAGTATTTGTTTTTATATATATTCAATCAAACTAGTAAGGTCAATACAGTATCATATATACATAAGGCACAGCTATAGCTTTATAAGAAAGAAAGAGAACACATTCAAACACAGCAGAAGTTTCCAACATCTGAACACATCAATGAAAATTAAGATATGAATGTACATTCCTTCAATTTCTATTCTGAATTGCAGCCTAGGGACTAGAGATAATTAAGGATATACATCCTCTTATTTTTGAAGGAGCTGTTTAGTTCAAGAGACCTAGCACTGTAGCACACAACTTCTGTAATTCAGGTAGTTTCACCTATAGGTAGATCATACTATACCATGAGCTTTGGCCCACTGTAGGTTCCTTGCCATGGACTCTGCAGAAGATATGGTTTGTTGAATGGGATCAGATAACGCCCTTTTCTCAGACAAACTGCTGCGGATCTCCAAAGCTTGCTTGCCTTTGGTGAGGTGACACTTGCCCATATCTAAAAACAAGATGCAGTATTTCTCTCAAAATCACTGCTGCTGAAGTTTTGTTTGAATTAACTACACCCCTGCAGTGCTGTGTGGCTGCTACAGACATGACAGTGTAAGAATTTCCATGTCACCTTGCTGTTTCAGAAGTATTCATTTCTCAGTTTTCTGTTCATGAGGTGTTGTGGGTTAACCCCAGCAAGGAGCTAAGCACCACACAGCCCCCACCCCCAGTGGGACAAAGGAAAAGTAAAAGAAAGAAAACTTGAGAGTTGGGATTAAAAATAATAACAACAAAGAAAGGAGAAGTAGAAAAAGAGGAAGAAAAACAAAACAAGTGATGCAAAGGCACTCACACATCACCACCCCTGGGCAGACCAATGCTCATCCAGCTCCTGAGCAAATGACAGCTCATCTTCCTAAACATCTTCTGTTTGTATTGCCAAGCACAACTGTGTATGGTATGGAGTGTCTCTTTGGCTAGATCGCATCACCTGCCTCGTTTTGTCCCCTCCCAACCTTTCAAACACCTCCAAATCTAACCACTGTCAGGCAGAGCTGAAAACAGAAGGCCTTGATGCTGTGCACTGTTCAGCATGTACACGCAGAACTTTCAATGTCAGCAACCCTTTGGAACATTTCCACATGTACACCAATGTATCCTCCAACCCCCGACATCTGGTAACGCTCACACTGGTTGTCCTGTTGTCTGGTGTAATTTTCACTCACGCTGCCAAATGCACACAAGGCTGACTGAAACAGCCAATGCAGGCACTCTTCTTTTGATGAGACGGAACTCTCAAGCAGCTGGAGCACCTACACGCTGTGCCTGTATTTTGTTTAGTTTGCTCTCAGATCCCTTTGAGACTGCCAATTCCATTTCTTAGGAAATATCTGCCTTCTGTATCACCTCCCTTCTCACCCTCCCGTCTCCTTGCTGGGACAAACTTCCATGCTAAGTCCCAACAGAAGCTGCCTTCATGCTCTCCCCTGTGAGGGATCAATCCTCTCCACTCTAGTTCAAGAATGAGGTTAAGTAATAGGTCAGAAGTCAGGATACCTACAGCATGTGACACTAACCTGGCAGTACAGGCTAAGCAGTAGGAGAGACAGCATTTAGGAAAAATGGGTGTTGGCAGAACAGTGTGCCATATTCTAATGTGAGAACAGAGAGCATACATTAAAAAAAAAAAAAAAAAAAAGAAACACAGAGAATATTAACCTGCTTGAGAAAGCCCAAAAGCAAGGCCAAAAAGGATGAGGGAAGGATGAGGGTGAGGACATTTTTGGATGTTTGTTCACTGTACAATTTGTAAACATTTTATCCTAGTTGAAGAACTCATTGGTGTGTGGCCATTACAAAAATGTAAGTGGGTATCTGTTCTACTCTTTAATGCAGAGGCTGGCAAGAGGAGAATGTGGGATAAAAGTCAGAGAGAGTATCGATGTTTTAATAGGTGGATTATAGGTTTCCTTTTTCCCCAAAAAACATTAACAGAATACCCCAGGACACAAGACAGATACAGGAAAGGCAAAATACTGGCATCTGATTCAAAACGGTGAGTTTCAGGACTTAGCTCAGGTAGTTTAGTGAATCTGAGCCTAAATACAGCAGCTAGTGACCAACCAGCAGGAAAAGCATTACTGGAATAATTTTCATGGATATAGGATTCACAGCTCCATGCAGAAGACTCAGAACAAAGAAGGTTCACCAGAAAGAAGAATATAAAATTCATTTGTCACCATATTGAAGAAGCTCAAACCCTTATATAATATCATGATCTTTGGTAGCGCCTGTTGCCTGCTAAAAGCTATTACTGTAACAATGAAACATGAAACAGCTTGAAGTAGTGTAATACATCTGCCATGAGAAGAATCACAGTTAAGCAAAGAAGTATTCAATAAGACAGACTGAGAAGGTGGTTAGTGTAGTGAGCTGCAATTCACCTTCAGCGACCTCATCAAGCAGCACTGTAATCTTCTTGTCTTCCAGCAAACGCTCCTTCAAGAACTTCATGAAGATTCCATTGGCCAATCCCAACTGCTGAATTTCAAAAGCTTCTGCTCCTTGGCACCTGAAACCACCAACATGAGCCAGTGAAAAGAAAAACTACTGCAGCAGCTGTATGATTAAGATCAACGAAGACAAAAGGAGTAAAGTTACATTTGGGAACGGGTGAAAGAAATGTTCTCACTTGAAAACCAGCTTGTGCCTAAGGACAGCCTGCTTTTCATTTGCAAACAACTCATCCTGGGAAGATTTCACTCATGACCAAAGGTGATACTGAATTGTTTGTGTGAGAAGTTTAAATTTCTAGTAGGAGACTCCACTAAAGCTCTTGACTATTTCCATTCAATAGCTTTTGTACATGGCTTGAAAATTAATAGACACGTTATACAGATTGCTGTATGAATAAACTCTCCAAATAGTTTCAATCCAAGTAACTGTTATTTACACCTAGAAGTAAAGCAAGAAAAGCACGGGACAGTCTGCACGCCACTCTTCCAAAAACTGATTAATCTCTCTCACATTTTTCCATAAATTTAACCAAGTGCAACTTAGTAGAGATTCTCACGTTTCTACAAGTAGGCATTACAAAAACACTGTCAGCAGTTTCAGTTTTGCTGAATGCAGTTTTATCACTGGCACTACCTCATACCTGAATGAGAACAATAAATATGGGGATGCATTCCCACAGTCAGACTGTGCCATGATTCGAAGAATGAAGTCAATGCCTGTGTGTACTAATGTAAATTACTGGTCTCTTAACACAACAGTTGGTGTTTTCCATAAAAGATTAGTTATACAAACTCAATAGCCTCCTTCTGACTTCAAAATCTCTGTGGCATAGCAGGAGAAAGATTTCCTTACGTGGCATATCCAAAAACAATGTTGGCAGTAACCTTCAGAGCATCTAAGATGAGAATTGTATCATCGTACTCATTTCTGCAACAAAATACACAAAAACATAAAAAGAATGATTTGGGAATAAAATAATGGTAACCGCCACTCCAGTTGTTCAAAAAATTAAAACACTACAGTTTAGAAACAGAACTTCTTTTCTCCTATAATTCTAGAATCAATCCTGACAGCTAACGCCAAAAATCAGGACCATGAGCATTCTTCACAAAGACAGTCCAACATCACCCATCAGCGACACAAGGGCACGGTGCATCAAGCAATATCAAGTTTAGCTACAATCTTAGCAAAAATGGCTTCCAAAAACAAGACATTTTATGCTATAACAGAAACTATAAGAATTCTCTTTTTCAAAACATGTCTTAGAGTTAATAGGAGGCTTATGTAGCAGTATTTTCACACTTCACAGCAGACTGTGAAGCTGAACCGGGCCACTGGGAAATGGTTTTAAGTTGAAGGAGGGAAGATTTAGGTTGGATGTCAGGGGGATGTTCTTCACAGAGAGAGTGGTGAGGTTCTAAATGAATCAGAATGGCTTGGGTTGGATGGGGACTCCAAGTATATCAAGTTCCAACCACATACTTTTGGTTGTGAATTCTCCTTCCTTCCTGTGACAGTAAAGGTTAATGATGCAGAGGGAAAGGGGCGTTTTTCTTCTTTAAGATGCCCAATTTCACTTTTATCTAACAACCACTGACACTTTAAAATTTTTAAACTAAAGCAGAAAAAAAGGAAAAAACTAATTTCATTCACATTGAGAGGCAAGTGTCTGCATATGGAAGTGGAACCTCCAATCGCCAGCTTCATAGATCTGTTCAAGGCCGAAGGCAAAGTAATTCTATTGACTTTAGAAGGGCTCAGGTTCAGGCTGTGATTTTTCAGAACCAGGAATGTTCAGATGGAATGAATAGACAGCCCAGACTAAAGATCCCTCCCCAGCCTGAAGTCCAGCATTCCCTCAAGATCATCATACCTTTTCCGACACATATCCAGTAGGAACACATTGAGTCCCGTCTCTTTTTCCTGCATTAGTTTGAGGATGTTCTGTACACACAGACAGTTTGCAGATCGGTAGGGATTTGGAGCATCAATAGGAACCATGAAACTGTTTCCATAGTTTTCATAGCCATGGCCAGCATAGTACAGCAAACCTGAGAGAGCAGAACACAAGTGGCTGAAAACGGCACTCAAGAGTACGCTGCAACGTTCCCATCAATTTTAACACAGTCAAAAACTTCATGCTTTGTCCTCACATTGTCTGTGGGAGCTTGAGCTCCTTCAAGTTACTCCAAGCAGTGTTTCTGGTACTGATACGCTTACATTAAGACAGGAAAGAAGTGAAGGCAAGGAGGAAAAAAAAGGGCAAAGTCAACTTCACAACTTCACAATATGCAAACAACCATCAAAGTATCTGCACTCACGAAACAGAACCAATGATAAATTTATATCAATCACACACAGAGACAGCTAAATACTCTTCAAGTGCTTCAAGTAGAGTTATGACCTCTAACAGAAATAATGTTATCTACTATATATAACTCACAGATAGACACAAGGAACCGTGCCAACTGTAAACAGCTTCTCCACATGTGCAACTACAAAGCTTTGTGTAGGAAATCAGCACACACAGAAAAAGATAACCCTGAAGAGTTTAGCTGCAATTATTTTTTAATTCTGTAAAAGATGCTGTCCTTTTTACAACTTTTTTTTTTTTTTAATTTTACTATTACCACTGCTAATTTTTCAAATTTAATTGGAAATAATAATAAAAAAAATAACAGAGAAAAACCTCTCTTACACTATAACAGCGTTTCGCAAATTTTCAGTGTGGGAATGACAAAAAATAGATATTTGGTGGGGAAAAAAACACTATTCCACGATGACATTTGGTAGGATTCCAGAGCACATCAGTGTTACTGCACTACCAACAGCCCATTTTTAGTTGATGACATGATCTCTCTTTACAGTTCCGTGACCCATGACTCCTGTATGTCTACTAAAAAAATTCTTTGCACACTTACCTAAACACAACAAATTATCCAGCATATTAACTTACAAAGGTGAATGCAAGTTTACCATAGTTTATGATTTACAGTCTTCAAAATGCATGCAGTAGTTCCACGTAGAGAAAATAGAGAATTGAAGAAAAGCTTTTCTTAATTCCAAAAAGGGGACTAGAAGCCAGGGCTCAGATTTTACACACATGAACTAAAATGTCAAATACTAACACTGCAGCAACCTGTGGCAGAATTAGACAACCTCAGCATTAATGACTTCTGCCAACTGTTACCAGAAGCTTGAATTATTTGAAGGAATTTTCCTACGGTCTGTTCCCAGTGCTCTTTTTGCTTAATAATGGCAAATTTCATTTTCTGAGGCTTTTCATTGGGTCAGATCTTCAACTAGCAAACAGTGCTGCAGCTGAACCCAAGTCAGCAGAAACACCGCTTATGTTAACTGGAGATGTGGTCTTCTTATGCCTCTATTTTTACTAAAAGCAGCTGTGAAATTATTTGTATTGTAATAAAACTTGAATATCCAGTAGAAACAAGCTTTGTCCCAAAGTACAAGAAAGATTTGTCAGCTTGTGTAGGTAGAAATGCTACACGCCTTCCTTTTCCATTACAGGTACCAACAGTAAAAGAAAGCACTTGTGTCACACAGCCCTGCCCATTCTGTAAAGGAATACCATCAGATAACTCTATCCCTTCAAACTGAGCCTTAGGTTCTCTTCTGCCTGTAAGCACTCAAGTCATTAACAACTATGCCAAGACCTTGCTAACTGCTCCATTCAATCAGCAGTGCTCCATTTCTTTTTATGGGAAACATGCATAGTCGAGATAAGCAGTCAGCAAGTGCATACAAGGTAAGCTCCAGGGCTAGGGGCTTCACTTCAAAAGCCTCACTGTAACTGATCTGACAGGGTCTTGGAAAATGACAACAGCCTGATTCAACCTGAAGGTAAATGTCTAAAGGGCACAGAACTTTTACGTGTTTAATTAAAATCTAAACAAATGATAACGGCGTTATTGGATTATTTACAACATTCTTAATGGAAGAGTTAAAAATGAAGCACCAAGGGCATAATTCTGCATCAGACCTGAAGCAAATGGAAGGTCCTAAAATTTACTTCCGCAGAGTTTGGATCTTGACCTTGAGGTTATCCTCGAGACTACATAACTGAGTGTAAGCTAAGTACGTAATCGGGCCAACTGAAAGAGGTCTCACTTTGTGCAAGGCTGGGCTGATGAATCTGTGCTAAGGCAGAAAGAGAGGCAGAAAAAAAAACGAAGGTAACAGCTTTGAAGTACTTTAAGATTTGCAAGCCCAAGTCAAGCCCAAATCAGTGAGTTGGGACTATGTTAAAAGAGAACATCTGTTCACACTCCCACTGCCCCCTCCCCTCATTGGATCACTTTGCTTCCCAACAATGGATCTAAGAACTTGCTTTCTTCTGATGGATCAATCAGTTAGAAAGTGACACTATGGGTATGGAGTATTTTAAGACACTATGCAGGAAGCAATGAAGTCCAGATGCTCACCTGGAAGCATCATTCCTTACAACTGTTACCTTCTTCAACATGCCACAGAGATTATGCTAAGGGAGGGCAAACCTGAAGTCCACTGCACCCCACCAGGAGTGCAGAGGTAAAGGACAGTGTACATAAGCAGCCATCCACCAAAAAAAGGAAATGTCTGGTAAAGGAGAATCATCTCTAGCTCCATCCAACTCTATGGCTGCAGTCAGACTTAACCCACCTTGTGGGAGCACCAGCCAAAGCTCTGCCATTTTTGCTGTAGGAGAAGCACGGGGAAGGGCAGGAACACAATTTGTCACTGCATTTCCTCAGTGAATAGAAATGTATCAGAAATAACTACTTTTATTTTCACCCATAAGCAGATGATTGTGTTGCACCTTTTTGCTGAGCACCTGCAACAGTTAATACGTTGAGCACAAGATCAGAAATAAATCTTTGCATACACAGAATAAACATATTTGGAGAGCCTCGTTAGACATTTGGGCACAACAATTTTAAGTAGGCTCAGGTTCTTCAGACGTCAGCATTTAAGTGGTACTGGCAGCCTTTTTTTTTTTTTTTTTTTTTTTTCAGCAGAGCTATGTCAGCTCTTGACTTCTGCAGGAGTCTACGCATTCAGAGCTCCTTGCCAGACTGGCACTTAAACTCACTCACTTTATGGTGAGTGGGCCTTAGTGTCTCTGTGAAGTCTATTAAGGTAGGATTAGGAGGCCTATGTTGTTTTTATACTACTATTGGGCATTTCTGTTGCAGACCTTCATTCTTAGGTTAGCGTTCTGTTTATAGAAGNGGTCTATGTCTTTATCCCCTGTGGAACAGAGCACTAATTGCACATCACGTTTAACACAACATAAACTAAAACATGCGAGGAGACCATCACCATCACGTTGTTTACAAGTCCTGCTCTCAAGCAGCAATGTCTGAAATGCCACTTTCCTGGCAGTAAGCAGCAATTACACAATGTCACATTAGGCATCAGGAGTATGTGTAACAAGGACTAAACAGGAGTTGCTGCTATGCCTCCGTTTGGAGGTATGCCCACTAAAAATGCCATAAATCATTATCTATTTGTGACTGCATCTTTTACATGCTTTAAGACATTAACTGACACTACCCAGAAAGAATGAAACGAGCATTTAAATCAAAGCAGCTACTGACAAACATTACTGAAAGAATGCTCTGCTTTCCTTTTTGAAAGATCAGCATGTTGGAAGAGAAACAAAAACATGGCTTGTAAGAGCTTTTCATGTCGTGCTGGTGAGAAATTCACTCACATCTTCCAGTACTTTATCTTCGCACTGCATGCCAGCAACTATAGAAAAACACTACAAAGGTGCAAGAATCTAAAAACTCACCCAGGCACATAAGCACATCTATTTCCCAGGGAACAAACCAAGAAAACTGCTACCAGAAAGTCCACTGAACCTTACTGCCATAATTAGTCTTCACGTCATGCGAGTTTTGGCTCTGAGATAAATGCCCAAATGTCAGATCAGCCAGTTCTCCACAGAGCATCAGGTAACACACCGTTTAAAAAAAGTCAGAAATAATCTGACCTTGTGTTCCAAAGAAGAATTGAATAACGTCTTCTTGGCTGGACATTGCTACGGAAAATTCTACAATTTAAACAATACTATTGGGTGAGCTTCGTGGCCTCTGTTCTAAGGAATTTCAACAGCCACGCAGTCAGCTTTCAGAAAAATAATGACAGAGACAGAGGCAGTAGGCAGCAAACTCCTCGAGGCAAAAGGATATGTATTTTTACTTTTATTTTTTAACTCTCCAAGTCAGGACATCCTTGGCCTTTTCTTGCTGAGACAAAGCTGTTTTGCTCAGTGGATCAATTCTACCAAGTCTTCCCAGTGCCAGTCACCACGTTCTGCCTCTCAAAGTCAAGTTTATCCACCTATTCTTTTTCTTACCAAATAACCTAAGAGTCAGTGCCTATCAGTAGTGGCAACAATGCCAGACTTGACTGGTTAAAGTCCTTCATTATTTACAACTGCAGAAATTCAAACCCTGAAGTCTGCAGCTCATCAATCTCTCAGTTAATGCCTTTCCTTAAGGGGGAGGTATATTCTAGAAACGATAACATGAATTCTTCTCTATTTTATTTCTTTAAAGTCTATAAGCAAGAGAAATAAGCTTTCTTTCTAAAGAAAAACTTCTTTTCATTCTGCTTTTTGAAGAAATTCAGGTTAGCAGAGCTTTTTCATGCCCCGTGAAGGACTTAACAAAAAAATCTACGATTGCCAGGCCAGTATCATGCCAACTGAAAGGAACTGCAATTCAGAACAAGGATTTCTACTTAACCTGAACACTTGGCAGAAAGAGGGCTTAAGATGCTCTCCCTCCCCACCCTCTCTACCCCAACACACCTGGTATCATAATGCAGCTTACTGTCGAGGCAGAGAAAAGCACACCTCCTCCTCTGTTCTTTAAAGATCTTGTGAGCGGTGACTAAGCATAGCAGCCCCTCCCAAAGAGCTTCAGAAGGATGGAAATCCATAAGGAAAGAGCATTCTGCAGACATCCAGTAGAAAGACAGGAGATGAAAAGAAGAGTTCCAAAAGTAAGCTCAGAACATACTGCATGCTCTACTTGTGTCTGCTCCCCACCTTCCCAGCGCAAATGCAGCCTGAATATGCCAAGGGGTTGGTTAACCTTTATGGAGAAAGCAACCTGCAGACACAGGAAAGGGGGAAGGAGGAGAGAGATGTGCAGAAAGGTGTTTTAGAGGTCTCTTGAGAGCAGCACGTACTACGTTAGTATTCTGTAATTACACATTTGCAACTACTCTGCTATGAGCTCTTTACCACAGCACCCCAATAAAAAAGACACAACAGACCACTCTTGCTTAAAAGATTACTAAAGCAGTACTAACGACTTACAACCAATGTGCATTTTCTGTGCAGCAAATTGTCAAATATGCTCAGCAGGTGCAGCAGTTGTTGGCCAATAAACACAACAGTACACTGCAGTTTTAGGTGTGGTTAATGAGAAAAGATCAAAGATTCAACCTTTCCAATAATAGAGTAACAAAAATGTTTTTAACCGAAGTCAAAGGAAATGCTGGTGTTAGGCATGTAAGTAGAGTGTGAAAAGTTAAGTACAGTGAAGTTTGTTTTGTTGTTACATACTTGGAGCTGGCAGAAATAGATTGCTCATGTTTGTGCACTTTATATCACAAAACTGAAGTACTTCAGAAAGAATCTCACAGGTTCTCACCATATACTCCTCTGTCTAGTAGGAGTAAAAATTCATCCACGGCATTTCGCATCTCAGACTCAGTAAGATCCAGCAAAGAAACAACTTTGAAGTCCAACTGCCTTAGCAAATTGGTCAGTTCATAGACATCCACCATTGGGGCCTTGAGCTGGGGGTGATTCCAGTAGCTCATATTTCCTATTAACAGAGCTACCTTGTCTGTTGCTGTAAAAACAAAGGAAAAAAAGTAAAACCACAGCACATTTAATGTACTCCCTGGGTTCAACACCTTTTAATTTAATTTCTTCCAAAGTGAAAATAACATCCAGTCTCACTTGAGGTACAATATTTGAAAGTCATCCTGTGTCAACTATACCACCAAACTCATTCTCATCCAAAAACCAAAGAAACATTCCAGCATGTTCTGACAGCCAACATACCTGAGCTGCAGTGCTAACACTGGGCCATCTGCCAAGGCCTGGGTCAAGTCACCAAGGCAGTCTGCCATTGCTTTCACATTTAATGGCAGCACAATTACTGAATTCCCTCACACAAGAATATAATGAACATGAATGGTTTTATGGCGAGTTGTTAAAGTTACGGCCGCTTATACTTCCTGCCCCTCAAAATAAATTTTCTTGTGCTTCTTAAAAAAACAAAAACAAAACCACAAAAGAAAACACCACACAAAAAAAGACCACTTTCATATCTCCATCTCCCGTATTTGCATCTCTCTAAAATACGGTATGTTTAAGTAGAAGCTTTTACTTAAACAGAAACTTTAATTAAGCTTTACTTAGGTCAAACGTCAGAAGCCCTTTTTCTGTTTGTTAAGGTTTGTCTAAGGTCCTTCCTCTGATTTTAGTGAAGTCAGACGTACTCACGTCCGGACAAACAGAGCAGCCAATGAAAGAAGAGCATTACACTGACAAAAGTGCTTTAGAGACTTCTTTTTAATTCAAAAACTCCACACTCAGATGTAACAATCATTTATTCAATGCAAGGTATTTTTCCTCTGTTTTGTTTGTTCCTCCTATTCTTCAGTAGAATTACTGCCCTGCTGCTCCAGTGGCAAATGGAATCATGTGAACTCCCCAAACCTGCCTCTGTCAGTAACCCCACATTGACAGAAGGTCTCTGTCCACCGCCTCAACATTTAACATCTCACTTTCTTTACTAAGATCCCTAACTCGCTCTTAACATTTTTGCAGCTGAAAACCTGCAAAGTCCTGACCAGTGTAAACCCCCTCAGCAGCAGAGAAATGTGAGCAGTGACATTAGAACACTGCTGCTGAAAAAGTACTAGAAGTGTAGGTTTTCCACGTCATTTAGAAAAGGTGAATGAGGAGTGGGGAGCACTTACACTCCCTGTCACACCAATAAGAGCAATGTGATTGTGGCAGAGACCTGCAGCCTTTCCACCAGTTTAGCACCAACGCGACAACATGCCTGGCCACAGTCAGGTCTATCATGCAAAGTTCAGAATGGGAATAAAAATCCAGCAGGAATACTTCAAATCACACATCTGCTTTCCATCTACCTCAGTGAGCTGCAGTTTGAGGTCTTCATGTACTGTGCAAAGCTACAGCTGAGCCTGAAGGGACAGTACACCCTTAGTAGCCAGACTACCAACATCCTAATGCCACATCTCCAACTGCTGAAGCATTCAAAGTAATGGTGTAACACACTTGTTAAGCTCACAGACATAGGATTTGTACCAGTAACCTGAAGCAGACCAGAAGCTGTAGACACTCCACCAAATGGCTAAAAATACTGGTGCCCTCATCATGGCTTACTACTGAAAGGGCAACCAGCCACTACTGAGGGCTACAAAGATACACAGATGCCTCCCTCCTGGCAGCTATTTCACATGTTATTTCACAAGCAATGGCAGAAGCCACAGCTACAAAAGCACTTACCAAAAGGTCTGTCACTGAATTGTTCTTGTAGGTCTGCTTGAAAGAGATTACAACAGATCATCAGTGAGTACAGCCACAGCTGTCAGCATCAGTAAATGAACTGCACACTCCAACACCAACACTTCACCACTACTGCTTTGCTTAGTAAGTTACTCCTTCACTGCTTTCTGTTATTTACCTGATATCTTTCACCTACTAGTCCTGCCTTTTTAGAGATAACAGATGCTGGGGGTATGATCTTGAATCTTACACACGCACATCAGCACATTCAGTAACATCCAGAACAGTTCATCCTCTCCCAGTGAAATGCAGAAACGCAAGATGGGGGAATGCTTAGCAGGGATGACAATTCGATATGTGAAAATTCTTCTTATTTCATACTTCACAAAGGGATGGGAATGCCCAGTGCCTCACAAGATGTAACTCTCAGTAACGTGTACCATGACAATGCTACTGATATAACTTCCAGTGACCAACAATGAGCAAAAGTAAACGTTGATGTCTAACCCAGGAAACTGTGATTTGAAATTTTAGCAGCACTGTTGCAGGGATAATATCTCAGGGAGTACTATTCCAGACCTCTGTTTTTATAATAAATATCAAACAGGTTTCAAGTCACATTTGCTCACACCAATTCACACGAATTTATGAAATATATTAACTCAGTCTATTGGGGATAGGGAGATATCTTGCATCCTATTCGCCTTAATCATCTGAAAAAGCATCAGTGCACTAAAATGTAAGAGTCTATCAAAGCCAGTGACAAGAGAACAAAAGATAATTCCTTCTGTATTTGCTAAAGTAAGCACAGTAAGTATGCAAACAGTGCAGAAGAGAGGACTGGTGTGATCCTGCAGAGCCAATAGCAACTCTGTGGTCTACTGTACATCTCAGGTTAGTTTACTGAAACCAGAAAGTAGTACTGTTCTTAACAGGGTATCTGCCACTATTAAATCTCGAGTTATAAATACACCCAAGTAATGGAAACTAAACATTATGACCCAGTTAGGCTTCAGTGATTATGATTTGTAACGTGGAATGAAGATGTGAAATGAAAGCTTTTCAAACATGTCACTTTACCTGTTTTTTGAAGATCACTTAGCTCTTCTGTGGAGACATACACCAATAAAATTAAGTTTAAAAAAGCAGCAAAAAAATATGCATTTCATTAATATTAATATATATTAATATCATTGTCATGTAGTTATTAACAGAAGCCAAAAGCTAGAAAAAAAAATAAAATATACTTTTGGCTTCATATTTCTGTGAATCTAACTTCCATATGCTTATTCCACATGCACAAGAGAGAACTACATTAACCACACAAGCAAGACACAGCATTACAATATAGCAAAAATAAAGAGGGAAACATGCCAGGCCTCAGTCCCATGGGCATGCAAGCAGCTTGAATGAGTAAGGAATAAGACATCAGAATCATTCACACAAAAAAAGATCTTTGAGGACTGCTAAAAAAGCAACATCCTGAGCAAGAAGTCCTTCTTTGTAAAGTCATATGTATTCAGGGGGATATCATTTTCAGATACAATTTTCCAACACTCTACCACATATTTCAGTTAACCTCTTTCAGGATATTGGAAACTATGGAAAAGCTAAGTCCTTGATGAGAGGCCCCTCAGAGCATGCCTGCTCCATACAGTGGAGCACGAAGCAGATCTCTTAACCAACAAATGCAGCTACAATTGCTCACGTGGGAAACCCAAGGTAACTGAAGTGAAAATAGCAAGAGTTTTAATGAAGCTCAGTAGCAGAACAAGTTTGCATCCAAGCAAACCTTAGTTTGGGTTCAGGCCCCAGCACCTTTAGTGATTATATTCTGCTTCAAGGGCTGGTTGAACTGCAGGTAGCCAGGAGGCTTCTGTATAGGATCCATCATTTCCTGCAGACACCTTCTCAAGGCAGAAAGGATGCTAAGGCTTAAAGAAGTAACTGGTTATAGGAGCTGAACTGTGGAAGTGGCTGATACCGAAATTTGTGCTACTTGTACACTGCAGTACCCTCACAATGTCAAACTTTCAGAAAAGGGGCTAAAGAGAACATTGCCTCCTGTTAAACTTTGAACAAGAAAGGTTGCACAGCAGTCTGACTCCAAGAAAACAAAAAGCAGACAGCCATGTCTTGAAAATGCAATTGTTTTCTTCACCGTTGACAGAGCAGCTGGGGGTAGTGCGCCGCTGTGAGCAACCTTACATCTTCCCACAGGATTCCCCCACTGTGTAAATCGTATAAACTTCGAGATTTTCAATAATCAATAGATGGCATAGCAGCGATGCAAAGGAGAAAAAAATAACACATAATAAGGTTGCTGGAAACACATCTCACAGACACAGAGCTGACTGGAACGAGATCTATCCAGCTCTCTAAGGTTATTCAGGCTCCTAAACATTCCCAGATTTTCTTGCAGGGATGTTGCTTCCTGAGCCCTGCCAAAAAAATCTCACGAAGATCAAATGCAGGACACAAAAACAGTGTGGTATTCAACACCGAATACTACAGAAGAAAGTAGCTTGATATGAAGGCAGAGAAGAGAGAAGCACATGCAGAAGGCAATGTTCCATCACCCAGCACTGTTTTAAAGCACAATGAAGTTCATAACCCATGTATGCTTTTCAGCAGCACACAACAATCCATCATCCCCATCATTAATTTTTTAAAAGTGATTCACAACTAAAGAATTACTTTACCTTCTGTGCACTCCACTGCCATAGCTTTCCTTCCTTGTGTTTTAAAGGAGGGGAGGGGGGAGAATTGGAAGACAATTTCTCTCAGTTATGAGAGTTAGAACACAAAGTGGAAGTCAAAATTCACTTCCAATCTGGCTCATTTTACAGCACTACAAATCTTTCAATACTATAGTATTTCTTAACAAGAACTTTTCATATGAATTATGCAATAATATTCTCAGATATATTTGGAAGCTATAGAAACAGATCTTTCCCTGTTTGGTTTACTGCAAATACATGCCCATGCACTAATCAGTGTTCTATTCATTTCCTTCACTTGCTATGAATAATCTCACCTGCCCTGATAGCTGAAGAACTCCACATAACAGTTCATATCACTAACAAGATCTTAATGAAATCCTAAGGTTTAAGCTGGCGTTCGGTTGTCAAGAAACATGAAGATAAAGAAATCAGCTCTCCATCTGTTGACAAGCTTAGTAGCAAGGCCAAGAGGTGTTAGCATCTCTGTATTAGCTACCATAAAAGCTCACAGTACTTCACAATTCACAGAACTATAAAACTGCCTTTACTGCCAGCAAGCACAGCTATTTTAACCAACAGATAAACTAAAAGTACAGGCAAGCCAAATGCTTGGCTTAATACAGAAGTCTGAGAAATAAATTCTAATATTAGGGAAGAAATTGATAAATCAGCCGATCTATATAAAACTGACAAACTCCATACCTATAATGACTTCTATCTTCTTGCTCTCTTGGTCTTCCTGGTTATTGAATACGCGACACCAGTATGTTCCCCCATGTTCCATGTCCACACAAGACACCTATGTGAGCACAAATATAAGTCATCCCACCAGCCCCCAGCAGAATCAGTTTCTTTTAAGCACCTCCTCCTCCAAAAAGAACCCACAAAAAATTTAAAGCAAAGCCTAAACAAATCCAACAGTTGCTGGTACCCTTATTCTACATTAAGTGTTCTAGAAATGCTTTTAAGAATTTAAGAAAGCAAATCTGTCCAACAGACTCGAGATGCTGTAAGTACCAATCATAACCGATCTTACACAAAGCTTTACAGTATGGGATAGAATGAGATGCTTTAACTTTTACTGGTACTTATTCTTTGCGTTATGTCAACAACCCAAAATATACCGTAGACTTCCACACCATGACTACCACTTCAAACACATTCAGGATTACAATTCTGCACCCTGGAGCTTAAGAACAGCATCAGCACCCGAGTAACAGAGCAGGAGAGCTGTGCCCTTACAAAGATGTTATAAAGGCTATGAAGAAGTTATTTTCTTCATGGGAGCATTACATGGTTAGCTAAAGGTGGTAATACATTAATCTCCCAAGAATGGCACTGTGCGGTAACTTACCGTGTAGACATTTTTGCTTCCATTTGCCAAGGGAAATCCATTTCTGAACCACTGGTATTGAGGAATTGGGTTTCCAACAGCTCCACATTCTAATACCAAAGCATCTCCCACAGTCAGGTTTTGTGGCTGAGGCTGAATACAAATGCACAGCTTCTTTTCAGGCAAACTAATTGAGCTCCCTTCAAAAAAAAAAAAAAAGAAAAAATGAGGGGAAAGAAAGTGAGATAAATAATGTATGGGCACACCTCCTTGAAACTAGAACAGTCTGTGCGAACGGCAATGAAATTAATTTACTTGTCTGTAAGGGGCATGCTAATAATGAGTCACGACTGCACTCCATTTTTTTCAGCTGAAAAGTAAAACAGGAATGCACAAAAACACACCTCAGAAGCTCCTATGCATCATTTATTCCTGCCGGTAGTATTAGAAATGGGCACAGCTGCAAAATGGAAACATACTATAGAAAGGATTCAGAGAGAAGAGCAAATATAAAGAAGCATGGTTGCCAAGAGACAGGCTGAGGATGTGTGCAGGTGTGCACACAGGAACAGGAATTTCATTACATGACTTTGTTTGCTTCACTATAGAAAAGTCAGTGTAGAAGTCTGGTAATTAGAACAAAATTAGAGGGAAAGTTTAATGATAAGAAAGTGATTTTGTTCAGACAGCAAAAGTGAAAAAAAAAAACCCCAACTTTTTTCATGAGTAGCCTATGTACTTGAAGACAAAGAAAGACCTCCCTTTTCAGCTCGAGCACTGATAACACGGAAAGCAGCATTTCTCACTCCTAGAAAGGGGAGAAAAAAAACCCCATACAACTCTTTATCAACCAAAATCTGTGACTTTAACAGGTACAGATTCCAACCAAAGGTTCCTGGTTTCAAAATTTACAATGGCTATCTCCCGTTCTTTAAGGGTTAGAAGTCAAATCTCCTTGCTGTCCAACTGAGGGGAGGACAGGACTGGGGTCAGAAAGTGCTTTGTGTTAATTACCTGGATAATCAGCTGTCAAGCAGAAACACTGTTTTTAAATGATAACATCTATAACATTTTGATTCTAATTACACTGTCATGCAAGTCCTGCAAAGGCAGTCAGTAAACAAGAAAAGGGCTGCCATAAAATTTAGTGCAGACCATACCATCATAGAAAACATGTTCATCTAGTCCATTAACTATATTTTGTTTGGTATCTGATGCAGATATGCATTTGTTGGAGATTCTGTGGTCTATCTACTTCATTCATTTAACTGTTTAATTATTCCTGTCATTACAAAGTACTTTCCAGTGTCTAACCAACTTCTCTTGCTGAAACATTTTACTTCATGCCTATGACTTTTAAGTATTAAGATAGCCCATTTCTCTTTGCAACTGCTTTGTAAAGAGTAATGTTTTGAGGACATTTTCCACTTGCCGTCAGCATACTCTCCACAGATTTCAAAGGACACTGAAACAGCTTTTCACTGCATTATTTCTCTTTGTTTTCCTGACCTCTTTAAATGCAGGCTTCAAGTGGGAAACACCACTGACTTGCGACACAACACAAAATATTCAGCCTTTACAGTGTGAAGATACGAGCAGAAATTAGCTGCACTCTTTAGTTGCTCCTCTTATTCACCTTTAGGCCAAGAACAAAGCTAGGCTATTTAATTAAATAATTTAGTTTAGTTTTTTTGTTAGTTTGTTTTTAAAGGCAGACTTAGCACATAATCTATCCTCATTTAAAACTATCAACTATTCTATTAAAAATATACGAAAAGCATAACTATGCAAACCAAAAGAACACCATTTCAACAACCTCGGAAACTAGGAATGAGTGCACAGTATAAATAAGCCAAATTGAAGAAGTAAGTTTCCAAGATTCACATTACAGTCATAGAATTATAGACTGCCTGGTATTGGAAGGGACGTCAAAGATCATCTTGTTCCAGCCCACTTGCCACAGGCAGGGTTGCCAATCTCTAAATCAAGCACTAGATCAGTCAACTAACAATGAATTCCAGTATTGGCTAGATAATCTTGAGTGGACAGCCATATAATAATACTGGTTTTCTGCTATTACTCCATTCTTTTCAGTCTTCCTCCACTTACATCCTTTCATTATGTATGCTGCAGATGGAGGCTACCCCATCAGTGAAGTAAACCTATCTTTAAGCCAGCGCCATAATAAATATGGACTTCCATAGGTGCATCTGAATAACTATGACTTTTCTTATGCAGCTAACACATTTACTAAACCCACAAAGACGCAGTTCACACAAGAAGACCCAGTTTAACCCAGTGTGTTAACAAGCTTTAAGGTGCAATCCGCACAGAAGTTTCCCACTGTACAAAGCCCTCGCCACTCACCATGAGCTGTATCCTGGAGATCACAAACTTTCAGTTGTGCCCACTGACTGAATGTAAACGAAGATTCACTGTTCACTCGACAGATGTAAAAGCCAGCATCGTTCACTTTCACTGGATTCAAAACCAGTTCTGGAGAATTACCATGGGGAACCTGAGTGACACATGAACCAAGAAATATTTTAATTTAGATTAAGTTGATCTACACAAGGATCAAACATTAGAGTATGTATGCAGTGTCCCTAACACCAGCTTCAACTCCTTCGCTTAAAATTTCTGGATGAGAAAGTTTTGTTCCACATATTTAGCAGCTTAGAAATGGATTTTCTTCCAGGAGTGATTCATATGCCTCTATTTTAGACAGCTTAGTTTTTAAGCTGGTTGAAAAACTCTTCCTGACATTAGTCACTGTAGGAAGACAACCAGACAAGAAACATGGGCAAACGCGCTGCCACTTGACCTCCATAGATACAGGCTCACATACATTCCAGCATTTAAGTATGCAACACCGCTGAGTTGAGGCCTTCAATTGATCAGTCTTATGAACCAGTCTTCATCTGTCTAAAACCAATGGTGACTGGCATTTTTTCCAGCCTGGCAGATTCTGAGTAGCTTGTGTGAAACTTCATGGCAGAGTTAAACAACTGAACTTACAGTTTCCAAGGTTAGTACCCAAAGACAGAGTGCTTCAAACACACTGAGCCACCTTACTGTTTTAGCACATTGATATGGTCAGCATGGAGCAGTTACTCAACTTCTTTGTTTATTAATAGATAAAGCAAACTTTTGTTTATATAATTGAGAGCAATAGCCTTCAAAAAAAAAAAAAAAAAAATTGGAGAGAAATTCCAATTCAGCACTAGCAGTATCACAGATTAATCAGTGGAATTGTTACTGATTTCCACCAGTTAAAAAAACATACACACATACATATATATTCTCTATCCACTATTACCTCTTTTTTCTGTTTGAACCACTGGTAATGCACAAATGGGTGTCCTGTTGCCCAACAACACAGCTTGACAACCTGGCCACAGAGCACTGCTTGAGAGTCTGGCTGTACAACAATCTTTATGCCTTTAAAACAGAATTTACATGCAGGAAAGTTATTAAGAAATACAACTCAGAATTTAAATTTAAATTGTCCTCTAAGCAAATAAACTTTCTGTCATTAAATGTACTTGACAATAAAAAGCAAACTAAAGCAAACAGCACTTTCAGAGGCATCACGTATTCTTTCTGGGAAGGGTATTCCCACAGCAGACGTTTTGGAGCTTTGCTCACTCCAGATAATTTAAACTGCTAAGCTTCAGCTACAAGAGAAGGCACAGCCTGAGGGAGGGTTCAATACAGTAAGAGCTGGTTGAACTACAACACACCGCGTTTTTCAACTATTGCTCATGCAGCTTATTAGACAACATCGGTTTCCTCTATGGCTTTTGCTCCTGTAGATCACAGGGCGGGGGTTTTCTTTTTACCAATGTGCAAGGTAAAATTTTCCACTTCAGATTTTAACTGCCAGGAAATAGTGTGAGTGAAATTCTGATAGCAGTCTGATACGATCCAGTTGTTTTCTTAACCTAGACCAGTACAGAGATCTAATTACAGCACAACCCCCACAACAGATCTGCTGTTATAACCAAGGTCATAGGAAGAAGAAGGGGGAGGGGGGAGCAAAAAAAAAGTCATCTGCAGAACAGAAAGTTTAACCTCATGGTGCTGACAAAGAATGCGTGCGCCTCTGGGCAAGGTGCTCAGCACTGCGGAGGTGACAATGCTTCAGTCTAATGATTTTTTTCCTTATTATGGATGGTGCATGCATGCAACAAACCCAGTGGGACCACAGCTAATAACACATGCTAGTGAAGAGCTGCTGCAACACCAGTTATAGGAAAACACAGAAATAGTCAATGATACAAAACCACTTCAGTGCCTTCTCATTACTCTATGAAATCAAGAATCACAAACTAGGTACTCACACTAGATTTGATTTTGTTTAGAGTTGGTCTCTTTCCTTATTTTGGGAGAAAGCAGGTTCCCTCATTATCACTTAATGAATGTGCTTTGCAGAAGCCGAAAGCACAGCCTGGTACTGAGGCAGCATTCCAGGTTATTGGGCTAATAATCTTACTGAATAATGTGAAGTCAACAGAAACTGCATGCAAAAATAGCTCCAAAGAGATCACAAACATCCCAGCTCAGGACTGTAATTTGCTCCAAGCGTTCTTACTGTTCCACACCAGGAGTTTTCCTTGCTTCCCCCAGCCCCCCCATTTAACAGTTTAGACAAATATCAGAACTTTGTCCTAACAGAAAGTGCTTGAGGAAGAAATCATATCAGTTTGATCAACAGGTTAAAACTGAAGCAGAAGCACATGTGATCAACAGACTGAAACAGAGACCATGGCGTATGGAAATTGTGTGGTCTTTGTCTAGCAGGGAAGTGGGCTCTGTTAGCATCTCCATACACAACCTGATTCTGAAACAGCTGACAACGCCGGGGGCAACCCCAGCCTAGGCACAGGACTTGAAAATTCCTGGCCTATCTTCTCCTAAAACAACTTCCATCCACAGCCCAGCTCTGGAGATCGATACTTCGTATTTCTCATTTAATGCTTCCTCTGCTGTTTTTCTGAGCCAAAGGGAACGTTTTAAGTAGCCTCGAGCATCACAATCACCAATGTTAAACAAGGCAAACAGGAAGTTTATAAGGTCAATTCAAGGGACAGAAGATTTGCACGTTTATTCTTTATAATCTCTCCTGATTTGCATCATTGACATCTCTTAAAATAGTTGAGAAGAACAGAAGATCTGGAAGATTGGCATCTCGTATTCCTTGGAGGTGTTACAACCAAGTTCTAAGAAAATTGACTCATAACTTCTTCACTGTTTCATGTATTTTCCTGCCATTCACCCAGTATTAAATAGCTACTTCCCATGAGCGCTAAAAACTGTAATGGCACAAAAAGAAAACCTTCTGGCTCAATTTTCAGCATGATAATGGAGATACACTGACTCTTCCTCCATTATCCTTGAACTATGAGAAGTTCAAGTCCTGCCCTCAAGGATGGCAGGCTGACCAGACCTTGCAACATGCAGTGCAAATTAAGTGCTCAGAACATTAACTATAATCCAACTGCTATGTTCTTACTTTAGGTGATGGTAAGCATGTTCAATCATTTCTGGAAACTTTGTCTCAATTACTCACATTCAGACTGAAGTGATTAAACCACTGCAGTGAGAGGTCAGTTTGGAGAGGGGAAGTATCTCTCTTTTCTCCTTTCAATCACCACAGCACACCAAGATTAGACGTTAATACCACAAACTGCATATTATGTCTTCTTCCTTTAGAGACTGGGAAAAAACTCTCTGAATTTCATTTATGTCCCACAAGTTTAGAAACCAAGTAAAGGGAAGGGACAGAGATGACTCAAGGAATAGGATGCTATGGCCTTCTCATTCCAAAAAGAAGTTTAAAAGTTATAACAATTCTGTGCGTTAAAAAGGAAGAACATTTTTAAGAAAAGTTAACATAATGCAGAAGACAAGCCTGTAAACTCAGAGAGATTAAGTTCTGGGTCCTGGTTGTGGAAGTCCTTTTGAGGTCCTTTCGTAGCTGTAAAACAACATCTCTGCTTATAGCAATACATCTGTGCCATAAAAGCACTGATGTAGAAACAATGACGTATCAGTATTACCACAGTATACTCAAAAGCTCTTAAGTGCTTGGGTCTTTAACTGCATAAACTAAGCTGCTAGAAAACGGCCTAAAAACCAGTATGACAGACATAAAGGTCTTTATTAAACAATACCACCCTAAAGCAATGTTCAAGCTTTTTTTGGTTTACTAAAACAAATGAGCAGTTACTAACATATACTTTGATTTCAAGTGTACCACACCCTGAATATTTAAATAAACTCACTGCAACTGTTAAGGCCTACTACTTCTTTTTGAATCGTTCAAAAAGCCTTAGAATTAAACTCTCTTCAAATACCTCTTGCTTTGCTTTCTCCTGGTTCCAACTTCTCTCTCTAAGCTATCCAGCCCTCCTCAAAGCAGGCGTAGTTCATTCCATCAAGCCTCACAAAGATTAACTTACAGCAAGGCAGACTATCCCTGCCTTTCAGAGAGGTTTTGGCAAAAGTCTCATTGGCTCTTTCTCCTCCACACAAGGTACCTTAGCTATCTGTGCGCTAACACCCAGAATATGACATGACAGACAGCTACACAAAGATCTGCAAACTCAATCATGGAGAGATTGCATGTCAAGCAAGCACAATGTTTTGGCTCAGTGCAGGCACAGTTTAGTACAAACCTGAGTCAGTAATATTCTTTGCTTTCAGTTCTCCTCCACCAACCACCATATTCAAGACCGCATGCTAGGGCTGAACATCCTCCACAGACAAACTCTTGCCTCTTAGAAGCACAATCCAGCCTCACCGACTCCCCTCCTCCCTGACAAACCTACTATACTTTAGGTGTGCAAAATTATCACGTGGCTCAATCACACTTCAATCAACAAATCTGCTACTCCTAGTTTAGTACAAAGCAGACGTCTTAACTGGATGAAACGGCAACAAAGCATCGTTCTAGTAGTTCATCTGAAAAATTCCACCATCGTTTCAACAATAATTCTAAGCCCATGGCTTTTTTTCTCAGGCTATCCAAAGAAAAGGACAGCTATCAGTGTGTCAGAGAGCTTGCTAGTCTCATTCTCATTCACAGAATCACAGAACTGTAGGGGTTGGAAGGGACCTCCAGAGATCACTGAGTCTGAGCCCCGAGCCAAGCAGGCTCCCTGCAGCAGGCTGCACAGGTAGGAGTCCAGACAGGTCTTGAACATCTCCAGAGAAGGAAGACTCCACAACCTCCCTGGGCAGCCTGTGCCAGTGCTCTGTCACCCTCACTGTGAAGAAGTTCCTTTGCACATTAGTGTGGAACATCTCATAGGAGAGATGCTCCAGGCCCTTTATCTTCTTCATGGCCCTCTGCTGGACTCTTTCCAGGAGATTCCCATCTTTTTTGTACCAGGGAGCCCAGAACTGGATACAGTACTCCAGGTGAGGCCTGACCAGGGCAGAGTAGAGGCGGAGGATCACCTCCCTTGACCTGCTGGCCATGTTCCTTTTAATGCACTCCAGGATCCCGTTAGCCTTCTTGGCCATCAGGACACACTACTGGCTCATGGTCAGCCCTTTGACCACCAGGACACCCAGGTCCTTCTCCACAGAGCTCCTGTCCAGCAGGTCATGTACTGGTACTTGCAGTTATTCATTCCCAAGTGCAAGAATCTACACTTGCATGTTCCTACTCCCCACTTTCAAGAGAAACTTTTGTAGCTTCCTAGTGACTGAATTTCACCACATCCTGAAGGAGGACTTAAAAAAAGGGGCACAGTGCAGAACCAGAGCAAGAAGAATTTGGTCTGCGTTCCTATTGTGCATGCTCTTGCATTGCCCACACTTCTAAACTTTTTATGAAGAAACAGGCTGAATGCATTAGACAGCAGAAAATAATCTAGTTCTTTGCTACTTTGTTTGTTTTGCTGTCCAATTAGGAAGCTGGAATGAATTCAAGGTGCACTAGAACTGGTGCTAATTGAACCCTTCCCTTTCAATTAGGGTAAGCTATGAAATGCAGTTCACAAAACCTGTAGCCTGAACAAATGGCTGGCAAAGCTACTGGTCTTTCTAACCCAGCTACTTCTGTTCTATAAACATCTCCCAAAGCCAGAGCTGAATACAGAACACAAGTTAGCAGAGAGAATGACAGCACCTGTCACATCCCTGCAGCCAAGTTCAAGCCTACAACAATACTGCATTAAGCCTGCTTATCTGCTTGACCTACTTTTAATCTCAGAATCATATAAACAAATACCAGTTACTAGAATTCAAGTGCTAACAATGCTTTTACTGTAGAAATGAATGCTTCAGTATTTCTAGTGCAAAACGCGTGGTTGCAGTAGAAGTACGAACCACAGCTGACCTGAATAGCTGAGACACTGGAGAGCCTCAGTGTGCTCCATGGCCTGCAAGAACTCCACCAGCTCCACTACTGTGCAGCCCCTGTCACCCAGCAGCTTCAAGAGGCTCCAGCTTGGGCTTCCTTCTGGCTCCAGCACTTTGAGGGAACACTGTTCTAAATCCAGGGGGCTGCAAAATAGAAGACATAAGACACGGCATAGAACTTCTCAATGCTCTTTCTGAAAAATGGAGCTGAGTTAAAAAGATTAAACAAGAAAATATAGAGAGAAGGGAATGTCTTCACTGATTTGAATGGATTTACAGTATTTCCTTCAAGTTTCAGGAGTCCAGATATCATAAAGCAGCATTTCCACAGAGAGAAATGAGTATTAGTGAGCTGCACGCTATAGAAATAAGAGATGCTTGAAGCTAACAATTCCTACCAAACGTATTGAGAAATCTAGTTTTCACATTTCAATGTCTAAATAGAAAAACAAGTGCAGCACCTTTCATTTTCGCCTGCCTGGTTCAGGAGCAGTAAGGACTGAGTCAGAGTCTAACAGGAAAGCCCAGGAAGGCTGAGATGTCCAAAGCAACTGTTAGATCAGTGACTGCTGCAGCCTCCTAGCAGTTCCCATGAATCTCCAGGTTGCCCAAGCAGGTTGTGGATGCCCCATCCCTGGAGGCATCATTCAAGGCCAGGCTGGATGTGGCTCTGGGCAGCCTGGTCTGCTGGTTGGCAACCCTGCATATAGCAGGGGCTTGGAACTACATAAGCATTGTGGTCCTTTGCAACCCAGGCCATTCTATGATCCTATGATTTACCTCCAGGTATAAACTTTCACACTTCTAAGCCTCAGTGTTAAGGCTTCATGTGCTCTCAATCACAACAGATTAAAGTAACACGGGCAGCAAGGGTGTGGGGAGAGCTGTGGATCCATCAGTGCTTCACTTATAAACTCACAGTGCCACACAAAGCTGCAGGCAAGATGCTGACACGCATCACGAAAGTACCACTGTACTTTAGTAGGTAATTAAAGAATTACAGCCACAGCCTTACAAAGGAACCACACTGCGGACCTCAGGCTCTGCTCCCCCATGCTAACAAGCACTGCCAGCAGAGAGGGGAGCCGTGCCCGCTCAGCACGCCCAGCCCTGCACTCGCACTACCTCTCCTTTCGGACAACGCTTCCTAAGCAAGACCCGGAGAAGGCACAGAAAAGCAAAGTGAGCAGGAAGCGATGTACAGAAAGCGACCTAGGAAGGAGACGCTGATGAACGCGATTGCGTTCAGCCTACAGGACCGGCACACGGGAGGCCACCCGGGGCCGCACTCAACAGGCCGAGCAGCGGGCCGCACTCCGGGTGGGCCCAGCAGGCCCTCGCGGCCCCGCGCGGTTCAGGAGGCCGCGAGACGGCACCGGGCGCCGGACCCGCCCGCCGCGAGGCCTGGCCTCACCCTCGCCCCTCCGCGCCGGGCAGCGCGGCGCCGGGGCTCCCCG
>PPHD01005226.1:416-26784 GCA_002909625.1 Bambusicola thoracicus | reverse complement strand
TTTTTTTGGCCACTATTTATTTTTCATATACTTCGCTCAAGTTGAAAACAGTGCCAAAAATTCCACTGACCTAACAGCAAAGTGATCCCTCGGAATCATCACCTACCAGCTCTGTATCCACCACAACTGCCCTTCAGTTTTCATGGAGCCATGCCACCCAGTTTTAGGTTGAGAAAATGGTAAGGGAATAATTTCCTCCACTTCTTTGTACTCTCCCCTCTCAATTTCCAGAGGCATACTTCTTCCAGTAAGTTTGAGCAAACTCCAGAATTCAATTCAAATCACCATCAAACAAGCAACACAGCAAAAAAATCAGTAGGAAAAGAAACTCCAAAACATTGAAGTTAGTGTTTCTCCAGATTTTATTGAGGCCTAGCGACATGAGCTGATATTTTGTCTCCCTTTCAGATTGGGCTCTCTCACTAACTGTAGCTTTTCCCACATTGCCCACTTACATATAAAAGATGAGCTCTGTGCATCTCTTAGTAGAACAACGCGTTAGCGTCAGGCACTGATGAAATCTAAATTTTGAATTAAATAGCAGCATAGTTTAGTTCTTTATCTAACAGTTCCATACCTTTCCAAAAACAGCAAGTACTCTTTTCTTCCAGAAGAATAAGAAGGAAATACTGAGGGATAAGCTTAACAAGGCAGTCAAATAAAGAGCTATCCAAACAAGAGAACAACTGTTCCCAGCCCAAGACAACTGGTAATTCACTTCACTCACCACACATCCTTGTGTGTATGTATATATATATATATATATACACACATATATACACACATACATACATATATATACACACACACACATACACGTATATACATACACACACACACACACCATTTCCAACAAGAGTAAGGCATGCAGGAACACTTGGGAGTAAGAAGCCTTTATCATCATTCAGTGCCTGACCTTTCCCAGTAAATTATGGATACAGACATACAGACTGGATCAGACCCAAGGCCCACCTACTGCAGCACTGTCTCAGATGCCAGCACCAGATGCTTTAGATGCAGGCACAAGAATCTCACAGTAGGCAGTTATTGGATAATCTGCCCTCACACATTAGACTCATGCTGATGAAGGCTAGTTTGGCTTATGGAATGAAAAGTAAGTTAATTATTCCTTCCAATTTTTTTTATTGAGTTATAATTATTACATAGTTATCAAACAATAAAACAATAAAGAGCCAAAATATCTATTCTCATTTTTGTCGCATCAGAATGTCTGAAGATTCCAGCATGTTTAAGATAGACCCACCACGAAACAATGGGATATATGCAGCTCTCATCTTTGAAAGTCATGAATAGTTTTGAGGCAGTTATTGGGTAAACTTCAAGACTTTTTTCTAGAAACCCACCAGTCACTCATTCACTATCTGCCATTCTGACAGCACAAATGGAAAGATTCATCTGAAAGAATAACCCTTTAGGAATTTAGTTAGCAAGTGCAATTTTTGGTCAGATCTTCTATCGAATTCACTAGTCACGTACATAGGTTGTTGATGAAAACACATATCCTGTGACAAGAAATCACCGGCTGGCAGTGAGTGAGAATGGGAACTGTTTTCTAGAGCGAAGCTGACAACGGATGTAATAACTACCACCATAAATGATCTAAATGCTTTTGTTACTACTTGCTTTTTAGCTCTCTTCCCTTCTCTCTAAACCAACAGTCTTTCTCAGCCAAAAACTCTCTTAAGAATGTAATTCCTGCTCCTTCCAGGCCTACCTTTGTGAACCAAAAGGGTCTGCTCACCACTAGATTTTGCTGTAATTAAACAGAACAGTCTGTCAAACAAAAGTATGGAGAATACATGATTCCCAAGCAGCAAAGAATGTTTGGAAAACAATGCTTCATCTGGATGCAGTAAGCTTCATTTATTTTCCTTCTTCCTCTCTATTTTTGTATTACGTTGCTGACTCCAAGTTTTAATGACAAGATATTTTAAGCACTTCTGACTTAAAAACGTACTAGAAATAAGAGAATTTTTCTAAAAAAAAAATTGTCTATCTGAAGGGAAACTGAGTGTATACTCCATGTAAGTAAGCTAAGCATGTTGCTTACAAATAACAAATAACTTCTCAGACTTAACAAAATACAGTTTCCAGAAGCCAAAGATAACATGCACAGAGAATGCAATGGACTGTAGGATTCAACGGACTTAAGAGAACAGAAGTACAATACACAGATAGAATAGATGCTACAGGGCCAAACTCAGCTCAGATGGAAAATATCCCCAAAAATATCTTAATTGATGTGTGTTTTTCCATGGACTGTAAGAAGACATCCAGAGGAGAAAGTCTGAAACTAGGATTAAAAACCTTTTTTTTTTTTTTTTTGGAGTAGCAAACCCAGCGAATTGCACTGGGCTCAAACAAGGAGGTAATTTCTTTTTTCTTCTCCTCTATAAAGCATAACTTCCACTTGGGGAGTGGTTACCATGACCTATCTAATGATCAGCAAGCAAATACTTCAGGACTAAGATCCATCACATAGATCAATACGTGGTGCTGGCATGAAAACTGAGTTTCTGGAGCTCCATGTTGGCATATGGAAAACCAGCACAAAATATTTCTGTGACGGTAGCAAAAAGATTACATGGATAGAAGTTCATCAGAATTTGGATTTTTCAAGTAAAGAAAGTAAACAGTGCAATTTAAGAAATTATAGCATGCAGTTCTTAGAACAATGTTGGCACGAGCAGCATCACATTAACAGTGTTTGCGTTTGCACTTGCAATACTTTCACAGCTACAGGAAGATGTCTGCAGCTATGTGTATTTTGGAGGCCCCAGAAAGTGAATGAGCTAGTCATCCAGAATTATGAAGTACTCCAACCGTTGAGGTAAAAACAATTGTTTCCAGCTACTAAGATCAGAGTACACATACTCTGTTAAGCTTTAATACCCTTAAGAATTTAGGTTTTAAAAGAGCCAGAAGACTATCTACTATTTTGTAAGCACAATAGGAAGAGAAAACTTCAGCAACTGGATGACTAAGTGATCTGTTAATGATTTTGAATACAAGACAAATTAGAGTCATTTCTCTACTACCCTCTAGGAATCTTGGGATTCAGCTGCTCTTCTTTCCTCACTGTCAGAGTAGATTAGAGCATACAGAACTTTCTCTCATATACAGCATGATGGACAAACACTATTTACAAGACCTAGACAGACACAGTTGAGAGAATACTTGTCTATGCCACAAGAACCTCTAGCCCGAAGGAGCCTGCTCTTAATATTCCTGCCTTTCATGATTCTAGTCAATACTCCATTAGGTGTTCACAAACTCTAGGCTGATGATCCAGTTATTCAATAATGCCTCTAAATCACATGAATGGACATCATTTTAGTAGTGAGAATCTTCATTATCTTTTACAATTCAAGTTATCTTCGCTAGTGGCTTTAAATTGTACCTTTCTCTTCCTCATTCAGGAAGAGATTTCAGCTTTTTCAAAGCAGGAGGTGGGTAAGACATCAGTTTGAGAAAAACATTAGTATTTCTTGAGTGTAGTCACACTCAATTATTGCTTGCCTCTGGGGTGAACAGCCAGTGACAACTCCAGCAGGATGCTAATTCCTAAGCAGAACACTCTACTCCAAAAGCATGGGCTGTATCTAATTCATGGAATGAGGCCTTTCCTTGTATATTCCATGTAAATAGAAAATAAAAGTGGGTTTTTTTTTTTAGTCATAATATATACAATCACAAATAGTATTAACACAGACAAGACACAACAGGCTCTTTACTGAAGACAAGATAATAAGAAAAAAAAGAATCACTTTATGAAGAATCACTTTGAGGTTGATAATGAGGTTGGGGTAAATGTTCTCAACTCCATATCTGACAGAGACTGTCATAAAAATGCTGACACACAAACATTGATAATTTCTTCAAAAATACACAAAAATACCTTCACTCAAAGAGCTCTGCATTTCTAACCTGTAAATATACCATAGTTATCTCATTTCATCTCCATAAAAATCAATTACAATTGATGAATAAAACTGTAGAATATCCTGAGCTGGAAGAGACTCACAAGGATCATCAAGACCAACCTTTGGCTCCACAGAAGACTATCCAAAATCCAAATTTGAATTCTGAGAACAATGTCCAAATGTTTCTTGAACTGCAGCAGGCTCAGTGCTATGATCAGTGTATTTTTTTAAACTATTGCTCTGGTCAGGAACATCCACTGGACATTATGCCCAGCTTCACGTTACAGACTTCAAAAGGGGCTCAGTAATACTTTCTTCCAGTAGTGCCAAAAACTACGATTTATAACGCAATTTTTTGTTGCGTAATAGTACAATCTCTTTGCAAGGAGGAGAATGGCAAAAGTTCCTGTAGCTGCCAATAGCATTAAAGGGATCATTATTATAGGTAAACATGTATTATGATTCAGGCAAAATCTCTCATTTGCCTGTGCTTCCAACACTTCGTAAGCAGAATGAACCTGTGAGGATACACTAGCTGATGCCGCCTCCTGAAGACTGTCTAAAAATCACACATTTTAATAGAGCAGACAATATTGCACAATGCTCTCACCTTTAGTAATCAAACAAAATGACTCTTCTGCACTGAAATTCTCCTACAGCATATCCTTCTACAGCAGATCTATGTGGAATTGGAATCTTTGTCTCAGAAATAATCACAGAACACATCAGAGATTCATAGAATGGTTTAAGTCAGAAGGGACCTTTGAAGGTCATCTAGTCCAACTCCCCTGGATTAAACAGGGATACCTACAGCTTGATCAAGCTGCTCAGAGCCCCATCCAGCCTGACCTTGAATGTCTCCAAGGATGGGGCATCCACCACCTATCTGGTCAACCTGTTCCAGTGCCTTACCACTATTACTGTAAAGTTTTTTTTCCCCTTATATCCAACCTATATCTCCTCTCTTTTAGTTTGAAACCATTTCTCCTTGTCCTGTCACAACAGATCCTGATAAAGAGTGCTTCCCCTTCTTTCTTAGAGTTCTTCTTTAGCTACTGAAAGGTCACTAAGGTCTCCCTGGAGCCTCCTCTTCTCTAGGCTTGTACTGATAACAGGGGTTGCCACGACCCAGGTGCACTTGCATTTGTTGAACCTCACAAGGTCACCTAGACCCAGTGTTTGAGCCTGCCTCAGTCTATCTGATGGCATCCTGTCTGTCAGGTGTGTCAACCACACCACACAGCTTGATGTCATTTGCAAACATACTGTGGGTACACTCAATCCTACTGTCTATGACGCTGATGAAGACGCTGAGGAGCACCATATGGCATTGTCCAAGAACTACAGAACTGTGGAGAGTTGGCCAGGGGGCAGAAGCCACATAGGGACTGGCTGGGCATCGGTCATTAGGTGGTGAGCAAAATGCACTGTGCATCACTTGTTTTGTAAATATGATTACTGTTACTTTTTTTCCCTCCCTTCCTTTCCCATCTTGGTAAAGAGTTTTTTATCTCAACCCAAAAGTTCTGTTTTGTTGGTTGTTTTTTTTTTCCTCCTCCTCCCCCCCAGCTTTTCCCCATGATGCTCTCCTCCATCCTATTGGGAGTGAGCAAACAGTTGTCTGGTGATTAGCTGCCTGCTGGGTTAAACTACAACTTAAGGCATATGTAAAACTACAGTCAGACTAAAGTATGTATGAAGTATGACGTTGTGCAGGTGAGCCAGTCCAAGCGTTTAAAAAAAATAAAACACTGTTTTCTCCAAATCTGAGGTAAGAAGAAATGGCTGGAACCACTTAGAAACTAAAACACTTTCACTGCCTTTGCAGCTGTTTTATGAATGGCTTCACGTAAGTCCAGAAGTTTAGTCAGGCCTTCACATGAAAGAAAGGTTAGTTTGTTGCTTACTGACAGAATATTAGTCTACTACAAAAAGATGAGGCCACTGAGAACCTAGAATACCCTCAGCTGTCTGTGGCACTGATCATCCTCACGCACATCCCTTAGTGTCAATGTATCTGATTTTCGAGAGAGATCAGCATTCTCTGAAGTTGTAGACTTGTGACCTCAATTTGTAACAAAGCCTCTCCCCAACATGAAAGTAAACTGTTCTAAGCTGTTGTTCTTTCAGATTACATTCTTCATTCTATTAGAACTACCCATACAGCACTGAAACATTAAACAATATTTTAAAACTTGAGGTTATCTAGTTGAATAGATTAAAATGTTAAAACAATTTAAAAAATACTTACTTTTTGAAGATCAGAAATTACTTCGTTGAAATTTCCATTGCAGAGAATCACTTTCTTTCCCTAAAAATAAACAAGACTTAATTGTACAAGCTATTACTTAGTTAACAGAACACAGTGAGCTACTTCAAGACCTTTTCCTACTAGAAATAATTTCTCGTTATGGATCAGAGTATGTACATTATTGGACATGAGAACAACAGCCACTTAGTGAGCAAAGCAGCAGGCTTACAGGAATTATAACAAAGTGGGAAGAAGTGTTCAAAAATTAAGTTAAATCCACATTTTTATACGAATTCTATACATTAGAAATTATTTTGAAAAGAAAAAGTGCTCTGTTTTGAAAACAAAAATAAATTAACCATACAAGATCTTTCAAATGAACCTATTGAGAACTCCTGTCCATTAGGACAAAAGCTCTATTCTTTTTTTTACACTTTCATTAACTTCATATTTTTTCCTTTAAAGTAAAATAAATCAAAGCCTAGAATTGAGAGCATCCACTAGGCATATAGTAAGGATTAAAGGATATCAGATCAGCTTTAAATTTTATGAAGCATAGACAAGTGAAATAAAGACAAAAATGCATGCTTGTGTATGTGCGTGCATTCACAGACACCCAACAGAAACAGAGAGGTTTCTGGGAACCAAAAATCTCAGTCAATACAGTCCAGGGCATGCTGAAGGTCCAGCATTTGCCTCAAAAAGTTAGTGCATAAAATGCTCCAAGTATCATATTAGAGACACTGAAAGCCACAGTAATCATCATAATGAGAGTAGTTAAAGAAAGTAGTTCCTCGTTATGTTGAAGTCTCCTGACATTGAAAAAAAAAAAAAATCTATTAAAACAGACAATCACCAGACATTTTGTTCTTACTAAACATTAACGTTACACTTTTCTAAGGAAAGAGTGCATAGTGGTGTTTCTCTGTTCTTTAATGCCCCAAGCTCTCCCTTTTTGCTAGTGTACCTTCATTCTGGCTTAAGTAGCTCCTAATTACACAGGTTGCACCGCATGCCTCCACCATCTCACAGCTATACACAAAAGTGACTTTTTATTTCTAGGGTCAACTGAAGTCAGCTTAGTGCTAATATAAATTCATTATTGAAAACACGTTGCTGTTGGGAAAACAAATTATAAAAATATTTTCAGGCATACAAAGTACAAGTTTTGAATGGGAGATGTGTGCTGGATATTCTTCTTCTCCTGCAGTTTGTGGCCAAATTTGAGCTTAGTTACATAAGTGTAAAATCTAGCACTGCTCCACTGAAATCAATAGCATCGTACCACACCTAATGCACACAGTAGAAACAGGAGCTGTTTCTCAACTATTTTTAATCATTTACAGCTTTTAGGGCAGAATTACCACAGGGTTCTGAAATTTCTTACGTTCAATGTAAGCAGATGAATACAATCTCAAAATTAAATTGTAAATATCAGCTTCTCTTTGGTTGTGCAAATACCAAAGATCCTTTGCTTTTCATCAGTTAAGTATTTCTTCATAGTCTTGTTTGTGTTCAACTTCCAATGGCCTTACAGTAAGTGTCCAGATTTTTTGACAGAAACACGGAAGCCTTGGTTGCACAGGAAGAAATGCAGAGCGATCCTTAATTCAGAGTAACTTAACTGCTAAAAGGGAAACAGTCCTGCAGCCTCAACTTTATCTATTGCTCCACAACAGGCCGTAAAGCCGAAAAAGAAAAAAAGAAAAAAGAGACCAAATATTCCTAACATTTTCATTTCTGTTTTGTCCCAAGAAAAATGAACAACAATACTAAAGAAGACATAAGCAAGCTGGTTTTAATTACCTGGATACATTCTTTTTGCAGAGAATGAACGATTTTATATTTCTAACTTCCTGAATGCTTCACCAGACAGCTATCACAGACCTCAAGTGCAACTGAACACCAATGCAGTCGCTGAGGCCTGTAACAGATTACAATAATCGTCCTTTTTCCTTGGACATCACAGGCAAGGCTTAAATCAGATTTTGGCCCCAGAGTCTACGGACTCCTCAGACTGGGGGCTAAGGGTCCAAAAAGAGCTGCTCAGAAAATTAAGAGCAGCAACGTAATATTTTCCATTCTGAAATATAATTCAGTGGCCCAACCTCAGCAATTCAACAATTGCATCCAGCACAAGTTATAAACAGAATCTCTCTCACAAAACATCCATCCAATTATTTGTATTTTGATACTGTTGTCTCTCTTCCTTCTTTCTTAACTAAAGGTATCCTCATATGTATTACGCTTGTCAGTGGATCCAGGCCTTAGAGCAAAAAGATAAACTTTTTCGCTGACTTTGGTCTGTTCACTACAGGAAAACAAATTGGCAACTCAGCTGACACAGTGAATGTACAAATACATTTCTTGGGTGAATCAGAATTGCTAAGACTAAAAAACTCTACACGGTCACAGAAGAACAGTTTCTTCCAGGAGGAAAAAAAAAATCCACCTTCCTTGTGGATAAAAGGAACCAAGCAACTCCAACAGTAGTGCTATACGCCAAATTCAATAAATAGATAAGGATTTAAAATAAGTTTCTAGCATAAATCAAGAGCAGCTCCTAGTTTATACAGCAGAAACTTGCTACTCTCACCAGTCCTTCTGTGTATGTGAAATATGAGACGAAATTGAACCACTGAAAGTGAACCAATTTGTTTTCAAAATTGTTTAGAAAACACAGCCATTACACTTCATAGTTTTGTACTGACACAGTGTGGCTAAGTGAGCTGAGTCTTGCTCCTGTGCACATCTGAAGACATCAGTGTGTGCTGGTGTGGCTGTACTTTTTTATAAACAGCCCTAAAACCTACACTGCAGCATTCCCCCCAAAATTCTATCCCTAACAGAATGCCAAGCAACCCAAAAATCATTGTTGAGATCTCTCTGAAAACCTGTTAATGCTAGATCTCACCCACTGGGATCATACCTCTTCACTTATGTGCCATGAACACCAAATACAGTTAAAGTTTCCCTACTGAAGTGCCACAAACACCATGACGGACAAAGTTTTTACGCAGTCCTGAATTACTATTCAGAAAGATAAGATTTATTTATTCGCTGCTCTTCTGAACCATTCTCCCAGCTTAAACACAAAGTACAGCTTGGCAAAATTGCCACACGGTGGGGAAAGATGAGCATACTTCAGTTTTTTCCTTGCAGATTACTAGAGAATTCAGGTTGCAAAATCCCCAGCTAAACTGTGATGATTCATCATCATAAGGGACAACTTTCCTTGAAACTCTGTCAACAGATCCCATACCTCTACTTTTTAGCTATTACAGAAGAAAACAATGCTGGCAGCAATGATACAAGGTTCCTTTCCTACCCATCATTACCTGAAAAGATCAAGGAGAATGATGTGACGGTAACACAATGCTGGAAACCTCCTGCAGTTTCCCACCTCAGAACACTTGGCTAGGGATTGAAGAGAACTTGCTTTTATTACCCGCTGGGAGACTGAAACTTTACAACTCCAATAAGGACCTCTAGCCTGACTCTAATTAAAAGCAGTGTAATATTACCCAATTTAGAAAAGACCATTAAAATCTTAATTTAACCACGACGATTCTAGTGCATGAATACATCCTACTCTAAAATAGTCATTACCTACAAAACCTTCACTGATTTTTGTGCCAAAAGAATCATCAACCATAGTTTATGTGCTGGTTAATTACTGTTAAATACTTTTATTTATTTTAAATTTCAGAGACCTACATTCCCTATGCAACAACATGGACATGTAATTCCTGAAGAGGTTCAGGTTTTTGCATTTTTTTTTTCAGGATCTGCAAATAATAACAATAATAATAATAAAGCAGAGAGTGCCAGCTGGTACACACATTTGGGCAGGAAACCATACTAAAGTACTTTTACGTCAACCCCTTGCATCCCAGCAGCAAACAGCAAGGTTGTGCACTGCCGGGTCCTGTCTTCAATGGGGCAAACTGTCCTAGCAAAGGCTATTGTACTGAATTGCTCATTCTCGCCTGAAGCCTTTAAGAAATCTCAGCTCCTTCCTGGAGTGGAGTCTTGCCAGGGACATCAGTCTGTTGCTGGCGACACACTCTACACACAATTTGGTGGCTTCCTGCTCAAAGCATTACATAATTTGAGCCTCTGGCATATCCTTCTGGAACATTTCACATACTAATCCACAAGATCAGTAGCTTTTTCAATCACCAGATAAATCCATACCTTTTCTTCACTGACACCGACCTGGATAGTACTGACTGTAGGGCCTGAAGCTGTCTATTCCCAAGTAAATGAAAGCTGGACATTATGATTCACTGACACAGATAAAAGCAACAGCTAAACAAAGATTCATTTGTTAATAACTTTGAACACAAAGAAAAAACAATTTCATCCATTCCTGCCACAGGAATGCCACAACAGAAAATCAAATATGGAACAACTAAGGACAGTTGCATTTAGCTTCACTGAATCAAGTCAGAAACTTATTAAACAAAGCAGACAACCTGCTGCTAGTGTTTCATGTGATATACAGGAAACACTAGTCCCACATCTGGCTCCAGCCATGCACTCATGAGTTAAGAGAGTTCTCAACACAGCAGCTGGGTACATACAGTTGAAAAACAGGAGAGCTGCTCCGGCAGTAATGTTTCCTGTTTTACTATGGCAGCCTATGACACCAAAGGCAGATGCTGGTGGTAGGGCAGTAGAAGTTGTACCTCCCCACCAATATTCTGTTACATTTTGTTGCAGTCTGGCAGATGGCAGCCGAGGGGCAGTCTGACAAACAGGCATCTGAAATGGAAATGTGTACGAAGCGAAGGCATATCACTGAATTCCTCCAAACAGAAAAAAAAACAAACAGCACCCACTGACAGTCAGCAATGCTTGCTGAATGTTTATGGGGATATGTCAGTGGATGTGGGCATAGTGAGGCAATGTGTGGTGTGCTTCAGCAGTGGTGAAAGCTGGCGCAAATTTTTATGAGCGCAGCATGCAGGCTGTTGTTCACCACCAGTGAAAATGCATAGCTAATGGTGGTCACTACGTTGGAAAAGTGTTCTGTAGTTGACAATTTGCACTATCAAATATTGTTATTGTGCTCTTTGTTGTAGTTTCCATGGAAATAAATAAGAGGCACTACTTTTGGAGAGACCTTTGTATAACTACTTGGTGCTTGCTGAGCAATATTCAGCAGACTGTATTCCTGAAACAGGCAGACCACCTCCACAGAAACTCCAAAAAAACCTGGGGGACTGACACCGTATTTTATGAAAAACATATGAATTCATAAGTTAGGTAAACTCTCAACAATTATTTGTATGCAAAAATAATCTTTCAGACATTTTCATACATGACCAAGTTTTATTTATCTGATAAAACCACATCATCTAAACCACGCGAAACCCAGCAGTGTTTGTGCAATACAAATGAGATACCACAAACTCTTCTCAGTATGCAAATGTAACAGGCCTAAGAAACAAACCGTGATTTCAATCTCAGAATCTGAGGGTATCCTGAAGTTCCTGCATGTATTTTTACCTACGCCTCCAAAGCATATTTTGTTCTCAAAAATGCAAACACTATTTTTAAAGTCACCTACAGTAATTCTCTGGAACCAAAATTATCCTGCTGCAGTTCTGAGAGGTTTATGATCTACGAAATCACTCGCTGCAGATGAAAGCAGTAGCAATCCCAAGCTTCACTTATAGCACTGCAAAGAATCCAGCTCTATTAGATGCAAGGGTCTTTATTCTCCATTGGCCAATGATGTTAATTATTTTCACAAAAATAGTGTATTCTGACTAGGAGCAACTAAGATTTCTCAACATACCTAAAGAAAACATAAGTGAAGGGGCAATCCCAGACTCCAACTTGCAACCCAGGCAGCTGATGTAGGCACAGTGAAACTAGCAGTAGGTGAGAAGAAGGCAAGAGGGCAGATGCTCCTTTCAGGCCAGGCAAGCAAGCCACCAGATCTTTAAATCACTACGATCACCTCAGTGTGAGCACAGAAATCCTAATGAAGCTCATTCATTCTTTTTGGGATGCACCCCGTGTGCCAGAAACTGAAAGTTCATTTGTTCTTATTCATGTTTCAAAATATAGACCAGCAGCTCCAACACAGCATATTTTAATCTATGCTTCTATAATCACAATCCTTGATAACATTAAGAGAAAAAGATTAAGCAACAGCATTTTTCTCCTTGAATATTTACTGAGATAACTATGTATCAGTTATAATACTAGGTAAATTGCACAGTGCATAACAGCCAGTGGGCGTGCCATTTTATCCAAACCTTTTTGTTCCGTAACGCGTTGAAAAGTACATAGCTGACCATATCAGGGTAAGAAACTCCAGTAAAGTTCAATCATAGCAAAAGTGAACCAAATAGATAATAGCTTTTAAGTAGATAGCTTTTAAGTACAGTCTCTTTTTTGGCAGTCATTAACTCACATTCCTCCCTCCTCACTTTTAAACTACCTCAGTGAACATTATTTCTTACAAAAGCCCCCTGTGCCTCTGGAAGACGCTCCCTTCCATGCCTTTCTTCCTTCCCACTGGGCTACACATTGAAGAGACAGCAGTATATTTAAGTCAATTGTTACACTAACAGATGTTGCACCACACTAAAATTGCTTTGCTACAAGTTCAAGAAGAAGGTGGTGGAAAGAAGTTTACGTAAGCAGAAATTATCAACAAAAGCAACAGAGGTGGTAAATTACAGAACAGACATTTAATTTTTTTAAAGTGTATCTTTGCTTTCCAATTTGTTTCAGTTCCACAGGAAAATCGGACTGGCAGTCACTTCATAATGCAGTGCAAGGCCTCAGTGCCAGCAGCTTTTCTTGTCTTAACAAAACATACCAAGCTGAAATTAAATTACAGCTGGCTTAAACTCGCTTATTTTACTGCTACCCACCTAAAGCACATATCCAGTTGAAAGTAAACATGTTTAGTCATTGAATAATATGAAGTATAAAAGAAAAATTTTTCACTGTAATAAACTGAGAGATGCATTTCAAAACAACTTTGATTACCATCTCCAAATCTGGCTGCAACCAGCTAGCTAAAAGTGGCACGATTGTGATGGAAATCACATGATATTTCAGTGCAAGAAAGGAAATCATTTCTACCAGATACCTGCACAGGAGCTGAAACGCACCCAAGAAAGCCATTTGCATTATCAGTTGGCATTGTTCTGCTGTTGCGTTTTGACACTGAGTTTACACGTTAAAATGCTAATGCAATGCCTTTTTTATCCATCTTACGCACTTCCTTGGGGGCAAAGTCTGATATGGCTGGCCAGATTTCCTATCTACTAATACCTGTCAAGCAGAAAACTGGGTGACATCTGTTTGATGCTGTTTGTCCAGCAAGCTGATCAAAGCATTACACACCTGCAAGAGAGGTTTACTGAGCCTCACTGTGCAAATACGCAGAGCCCTGTGCTGCAGGTTTTATTCAAACCAGTCTCTGATGACGGAAGCCAGCACCAATTGTGTTAGGTTGCCCAAAATAAAAACCTACACTTAAAAGCAAACCAATAACTTCGTTTTCAGTCAAGTAGGACTACAATTAGAGTAAAAATGAGAGCTGCATGCTATAATCTTTTAATAGTTCAATTAGAATTGGTGAAAACTTATGTTCTGTTTCCTCTATCCTAGAAGAAGCATTCTGCTCAGAGCTCCTCCTTTATCGATGTTATAAGTTCATTCAGGAAAACAATATTTTCAACACGTACACATAATGCCTAAGAAGTGTTTCCAGAACCACCATTAAATGGTGCACAACTGCAAAGTGACCAGAAAACCTAAATATAGCTCAAACATCTGTCTAGATGTACATTTGATATACTTGATAGCAATTTCTACCTTTTCTCTTCCATTGCTTTCCTCGTCCAACTACGCTGTTGGAGTTCGCTTTTGTTGCCTTATACAGAACTAGAAAGAGGGAGAAAACAGAACCAAACCAACACAGATAAACGATTTTAAAACTGACAGGGACATTCTTTGGCAGACCTGATGCGTGCAACTGCTTCAGCACACTCTTTGAAAAACAAAACAAAGCCATATATATGGTTTTGACTTGAGACTGTCCCTTTAAGTAAGCTTTGCTGATTCAGACTATGGTTGTACATTTGCCAAGAGGGGCGGGGGGGTGAGGGAGCTCCTGAGTTATGCTCTGACTTACAAGGTTTACACAGGGAATCCTCATACCTAGAAATAACACAAAGAAGCACATTTACATTTTCTGCTGTAAGACTGCTGCCATGAAGGTTATAAGGAAACAGACCGCTTGATAAATTTTCTATACCAGACTATACTTTATACAGACTATACTATACTAAAACTGTAAAGAATGGAACCTTGCTACTGCTGGGCTATAAATCAGAACTGGATCTGCTCCATAACAAAAGTATTAAAGACAATGGCCTCTAATACTGTATGACACGTCAGTCTAAGCAGCCTGAGCAATGCCTTACTTCACATAATAAGCTGCACTCCTGGGAGTTTGTTCTGGTATAGTATGTACATACCCCTGATTTACTACATTCTGATTTGCAAGCCAAGGTCAAGTAGTAATTCACCAGAATCCCTACTGGTAACACACAAGAAACTGCAAGTTTCTGTAAGCCCTCTTTATCACACTAAAGGTAAAAAACAAACAAACAAACAACAACTCTCAAGAATTAGAATATAAAAGATACCAAATTGTCCTAATCATCCTGAAAGCTGCTTTATACCTTTAGATGCTTCAGCATGTTGAACCGAACAGCACAGATGTCATTTCTTTCAACTTACATGAAACAGCATCGTGCATATATTCCAATTAAAACCAGTGTGCTGCAGAGTATTACCTCATCTGAAGCATTGATGAATCGTCACCAATCAGGTCAAAAGAGAAAAAAACGAACTGCAATAAATGCTGTAAAATAAATAATGCAGGCATAGTCCCTGCCCCAGAAACCTTGCAATTTAGGGCATGAATAAAGAATTCTTAAGGGATCGTACCAAACCTATCTAACATTCCTGAATTCCGAGTTTTACGTTGTGACTGTACCTCAGTTCATACTTTAAGGACTTGAAATGAAAGAATATACACACATTATCCTCCAGTGCTCTGTAGAAGGTTGTTATGCATCCAATTATGAACCTTCTTGTCAGGCACTGCCATAAGAGATGAGGAAGGCACTGGAAAATTATCATAATCAGACCAGAGGTGGCAATGTGTGTAGAGAGCTAGGGGTCATACAGTATTTAACCCAAATCCTGCCCTGAAACACAGAGAAATCTAATTATAAAAATTCTCACTGCAGCCACATCTGCTTACATCCAAGAAATATGGGAAAAAAAATGTGGGACAAGACTTCATACTTAACAAACAGCAAAGAGACTACCTTCAAGATAGGCCCCATCCTTTCCCTGCCAAATAAGTTCAGATATTCAAGTAACCTTCAGTCTAGTTCTAGACAGTAACATGTGTCTTGAGCTAACTTAATTCCTTTAGAAGGCATAATTTGAGCCTCCTTGGATGTATACCCAATAAAAAATTGACAGATTCAGTTCTAAAACCAAATGTAGAACTTCAGCTTCAAAACGGACAAAGAGATGTAGTTGTATCTCAAGTTCTGAAGAGACAGGCTTGTGCAGTTGCAGCATGCTGTACTTGGTTCAGTTTTATTTCCCATAGATGGCATGCCTCTCTCTGATTCTTGAGGGAAAACCCAACTGAGGTGCCAAGTGAGCTCTACAGGTGGAAGGAGGTGCCGCCCTTTAAGACAGATGCAGAAATATTATCACCATTTTTGCTTATTGTATGTACTGTGGTTCTTTTCAGATTTTGGCTCTCTCTTTTGTCAGATCTAATGTCAAGATACAAGAAAAAACACTGAAAAAGAAGCTACTAATTTACATGTTAGATAGAATAGCCTTTTCATTTTCTCTCACTCTCTATGTTCTGCTTTGTTTCTGAGTGTTACTAAGCTACTGACAACTTTTTTAGAGGCAGTGAGTAGACTGGTACGAAATAACAATAATAACACTACTCATACAGCATTTCTAAGTACTCAGGAGACAAGCATCACCCAAGCTTCACTAATATCTAGCAAGGCAACAAAGTCTTTCTAAACATGAGAAACTACACGGAGAAAACATTAGTGACTTGCTCTACCTTTAGCCAGGTCAAAACAGCCCTAATGACAAAGCAGTGCTAGCTGCACTGAGCTAGACACGGCCTACAGAGCCACTTATTTGATCAAGCCCAAAAAAGAATGAAGGCAGTTAACACTAAGATTTATATACCCTGCTCCTCATGAGCTCTTGAAGAACATAATTCCACCAATCTTCATCTCACGGGCTTTGCCCAGAATTAGCTGCATTGCGAGCAGAACAAATCACATCTGCAGTGATGTACTCCTCATGTGGTAATTTTATCCACTATTTTCTCTTTTAGCAATGAGAAATAGACCACTAAGCAAACACAAATAGTTATGGCCTATCAGTCTTGCAGATGCAGAAACTTGCAACAGCTTTCTGAATGGTACCTTAGCTGAGGTGCGAAGTGAATTCAAGTTCAATATAAGGCTCAAATTGACTTAGGTTATGTGCATGTAACAGCTGCACTTCGACAACAGACATTGCTGAACACGAAGAACAAGTTTTGTTAAGGTTTTGTTTCAGTCATTAAGAAACACGCTGATTACCAGTTGATCTACAGACCACTTGGGTAAACAAAACATGTCCCAAAGCCTTTAAACAGTCCAATGTTTAAAGCTTGAGAAGTAATGGTAGTTTGGAGATGTGGAAGTAAAAAAGGTTTTGCCTGCTTTCAGACATCTTTAAATAATTCTTATGTGTAATTTAAAATTAACTGAGAAGTATTATCATCAGCTTTTGCAAAAGGGAAAAAGGCAGCTAGGAATTTACATTTATTTTACGTATAGAGAAGCACCTACTTTTTACTGAATACAGTTGTTTTCTTCTCTATTGGGGGGATTCCATGTTATGGCTTACAGAATGAAGTAGTATTACCAAGAAAGCCGCTATAATTTAAATTACCCATGAGTTTTAAGGAAAAAAATATGTTACACAACAAATACCACAAAGTCTACAATTTAACACCCTTTAGATACATAGTTTCATAACTCAAGAAACAACCAACCAATCCTGAGATCTCACTCTGCCAATTGCTACCTCTAACATACTGAAAAAACACTTTGGGCAGTTTTTTCAGATGGACTGGGCAAGCCAACACCTTCACCATCCACACTGGTTCAGATTTCTAATTGCTTATGGAAGACTTCACCACACATAACTTCAAATGCTGTGGAAAGGCAGCAATGATTCATTTCCATCTCATTCTTTATTAAGAGAACAGGGAAGGAAACAAACAAACAAAAAAGATACAGCGATCATCCCAAAACTAAGACTGCAAAAATCTAACATGATTTTACATGACTGAAAAATCTCCTCTATTTTGTTCTGTTAAGACTTCGTTCTGTAAAAAACAAACAACCCCCCCAAGCCTATCCTATTTTATAAAGGAAAGAATGTAAGTTACATGACAACAGTAAATATTCTCACACTCACTTACAGTAGTATGGAGGAAACTTCTCAGAACTATGTAACACAGCAGTGTAATTCTCTCTGCCATTTCTACCCTTGAATTTCAAGATCTGTTTTCCATTTTTCAAGAGTCTTAAAGTACGTTAAAGTAATCTCCGCATTGCTCAGCATTTGAATCACAGAAAACTACTCACCAAATTTATCATTTGATGATTCAAAATTACCTAAAGAACTACCTGTATTTCTTTACGCATAATTTCAGATCAACTTAGCAGATGTTTTTAACAGATAAAGCAAGCAGTTGAGAGCTGGAATTATATCTTTGCTTTCACAATATTCATTCGCAATTGTTCTACTGTGGGGAGGTGATGTGGTTATACCAGAAGCAAGTAGTGCCTCATCAAGGATGAAATAGAGGCGAAAGTGTTGAAGATTACAGGGAACATTTATGTGCCTTTGGTTTAGTTATGCTTGCCTAAATCAGGTGTGTAATTCTTGACAGATCGATTCATTTGAATTAGCTTTGAAATTTGAAGAGCTACAATAATTGTCTCAAGAAAAAAAAAAGTCCCAGGCAGCTAAACTCACCATTTGGTTGGGTTTTTGTTCTTTTAAATTAGCTTACTTCACACCAACTCACAGCTACTCACTTAAGTACTGCTTTCATCTCAAAGGGGTTTTAAAATACAAGAAAAGTTTACAAAACAAACGTAATGTTTGTATAGCAAATAATCACTGCAAACAAACTTCTGATTTCCCCACAACTGGGACTGCATCTACATAGAAAGTTGTTAGAAACAAAGGCACAGGGATCCAGGCATAACCAAGCAAAAACAAGACTAAGTGGTCCATCAACATAATCAAAAACCATTACTTTCACGAGACTACAGTTTAGTGAAAAGAACAGCACTGAAACATGGAGATGCAGGGTGACTGTTTTTCTGCACAATATGGACTAGCTGACAAAGGTTTAAGTAATGAGCTATGATTCCCCTATCAACTGCAATTTGCACTGCAGACTTCATTAATACAAATTCTTCTAAGCGAACTTCAACAGACTAGGAAAAAAATGAAGATTTATACCTTCCATAGCAATGGAATAAAAACATGCAATAGCAACATCAACACAACTTCTCCTCAGTAGAGTTCATACAGCTCAAGACAAAGACAGAAACGAAAAGCAGAAGACTGATACTGCCGTTTCTTTTTCCAATCCAAGCACACGCTCATCCTTACTACCAGCTCACTGAAAACAACAAAATAATTATTAGCTGCCTTTCTTTTTCAAAATAAATGCAAATGACAGTTAAGTACATAAAAGAGACATTTGTACACAATCCAGGCACCCACTCACAAACGTAGCAGCTACCGAGGTCATCAACATTACACCAGCGCTTTAATTGGATATGCCTCAGTGAGACTTAGGTACCATATGCTTCTTCAAGGTGCGACTCTTTGTTAATTTAACAAGGGATGAGATGGCAATAACTCCCATGAGAACAGTGCAAATACTTCTTCCATTACCTGACACAAAGGCTAATTTAGCTTTAATACATTTTCTTGTATAAAGACACACACATGAAATGGCACACGGTTACAAACCACTTTTAAATGACGTCAGGTTAACCTTATGCTCTCATTAGCACATGTCAAAGGAGACCATTTTATCAGCACGTGTCAGCCAGGTTCAGCATATCTGCAGATTTCAGTACGTTCAGTCTGTGTAGAAAGTGCAGTGGGCAGGAAGAAAAAAAACACAGAACCAAGTGTACATAATGCTTTAGGATACGTCCAAGTAGATAAAAAGCTGCTTGAGGTTAGCAGTGTTAGACTAACAATATAAGAGGCAACCTTTGCAACTAAAAAGCTGTCCATTTCATTCTGACATAGGCAAAGCTTTTCCCTCAGAATTTACTTCTGCTCCCTACCACCCACTGGACTCACAGGTCAACAAAAAGCTTGTGCATTTCATAGCTGAAAAACTGCATCAGCAAAAAGAACAGCCAGACTATTAAAGATCTTGCCAGATATGAAGGATTTGGAAGCAATCACTATATAGGTTGAATGGAGCTAGAAAGATTACAAAAGCAACAGATTCTCCACGGGATAAAGACATTGCAAAGGGCTAACTCTTCTAGCTTTAGAGCAAGCAGAAGAGCCTTTTGGACAACAGCTGTAGCAGGGCAACCCTAAAAGGAAATATGGCACCACATCTCTACAGGACGATGAGAAAGATTTGGATCACATTCCCGTTCAGACTTCCCTGTTTGAGCCCTCAGTTATTCTCATAGGTTTCATCTCTCCCCTTTCAGACAGGCACACAGACCTCCTGCTTCAGCATCGGAATTCACCAATCAAGGCAGACAACTGCATCACGTGAGTGACAACAAACAGGCTGAGGGGAATTTCCAAGAGCTCCCCTGCACCTGCAGCATACACAGATGCAGGAGATTTCCTATGTGAAAATCACAAGCTGAGTGGTGATGCTGAGCAGTCACATCAGCTGCAACTAACAGGTCTTATGCCAGACTGCAGCGCCTCATTTGCAAGCTGCTCTGATATACCTGCAATCACATTCCATCTTCCCTTTTTATTTAGTATACGACAATTATTCCTGAGCATATTTTGCTAGAGAAGTAGTACACATATAGCAAACTGTACAACCAGAAAGAAGTAATTGCTGTCTATTATTTGCTGATGTCAGACATGCAGTACAGTTCTCAGCATCCAGCGGAAAGCCCAGTTCATCTGCACCAGTCCTGAAGAGTTATGTGTGGAGGAAAATTAAGAAAAGAAACAGTAAATCATCAGACACCCCATGTGCCTCAGACAGTTTAAGGACAAAACACAGTCTGTTTCATCACCAGACTGCACCACGCAACGTCTCCCTTAATGCAATTCTGCTTCACTATCATCTCTGCAAACAAACCTACCACAAATTGATCCCCTTTCTTCAGAAAGGCATTTGCTTTCCTGATCAGGACCATTCACAGGAAAGATTATACCAGTTCTATTCAGTTCAATAAATCAAATCAGTCCAGACACAGTAACTACTCCATGGCTCTATGTCATACTTCCCATTAAGTCATCCATCTTCTATTTCCACTAACTCTTCTGAAAGGAATTCTGGATTAATTAAAGTTACATGCCCTAATCATGTCTGTGTAAGGAAGAAAACAACTCGCACGAAGGTATCGACATCAAAATACTGTTTTAAAACATATATATATACTCTAATATATATTTCAAAACAAATAGTTCTTATCATAGTTACCAACTCTGTTTTCTATGTCTCCTTTCATCAGCTGCAACAGCAATGTAGATGTTTAAAGGCAGCAATAGATACAAGCATCTTGGATCAAGAATACAGCCTCAACTAAGAGGAAACTAGAAAAGATCTGTACATGCAGTGAGTTTAGCACGTGCAGCAACACGAATAATGAACGTCACCATCACTCAGGTAGGAAAACCAAAACACAAACATTAGATATGTAGTAATTTCAAGCATGGGAAAGAAGAGGAAAAGAGAGGAGAAAGAGGGAACAGAAAACCTTTTACAGTTCAGAATGAAGCCTAAAAGATCAAGGAGGAAAAGCCACCAGTTTGTCATGAGAAGTTGTTTTATCCAGCCTGTCTTGTTAAACCACAGCCTACATCTCACTGACATTGCATATTATTTTCCACAATATGCTCTTCACAGAATCATGGAAACTCTAGGTCACTGGAATCCAAGAAATGCTTCTTTTTAACCTTTTAAGAACTTACTCTTTTTGCCCCCTTTATTAGTCACTAACCTCCTGACTGATCACTTCCAATTACAAGAGCACGCGTGCTCAAGTTCAAATAGGTTTCCTTTTCTAACAGTATCTATCTACAACTTCAAGAACAGTGTGCGCTGTAATACCTTTCTCATACCAGCTTCCTACTTAATCAAATACACTCAAATATCTCTGTAGTTGAAAATATTTTCTCTCCAATGCAGGTCAAAAAGCATTTTATACAACTCTTAAGGGTGAATTACCTTCCTATCTTTTTTCTCTTCGTATTTTCATATCACATAAAGAAATACAAGCACCAAAGGTCTAGATTACAACAATCCAAAGAATTAAGAAATCTATCAATGTAACATCTGCCAAGGATACTCAGATTTAATCTGAACAGTCACTCATGAACTGAGCACTTACACCTTTATATAACTTCTCAACCCCTTCTGAAGTTATCAACTGTGAGGTTAGTTCACAGAGAAAGTCACAACTTGGGAGACCCCAAGTCAACTGCTTAGTCAACTTCTTCAGAAAAAAGAGGGGGCAGACGCGTGGTTGTGCAGCTATTTCATCAGTACTGATTTCAAGATGTCCACAGACTGCACAACAGACCACATTCCAAACAGACTGCCTCACCTCAGCTGTCTGGGGTTCCAAGCTGTCGTTACTCGTTAAGAAATAAGCTCTTGTCTTGAGAAAAGAACAAGGCCTTTATTCTCCAACGGTAGAGTTTCATCACCATTACGGTAAGATAATAGCTTCCACACAGAATGAAATTCAAGGCCAAAACTTTATCGGTATGACAGCTGCCAATCACATTCTTACTTTGCGTTTCCATCATTCCTTACTGTAACAGGTAGAAGAAAAAGGAGAGATGCAATATCAAACTGCCTGGTTGTGGAGTAGAACTTCTACCAGAAAGCACACAGTAATTGCAGAAAGTCAGATAAATCAGATTTTGTCAAATGTATCTACTTATTCAGTAAGTTGGTCCCTACAGGAGGATAAATGAGACCTCTCCATCCCTGTACCTATGGGTTTTGTGATCTCTGTTGCTCTACAACCAGGTCATAGCCACTGGTAGGATAGGATCAAGACTGAGATGAACACCAGTAGCTAGCAATGGGAAGGAGTGGAAAGCAACAGAGAAGTCAAAGTAATGGCCTAACTAGTGACAGAAAGTTAAGCCATTAAAGAGCCAAGTGGACTTACTATCCGAAAACCATCTTTCCCTCTTAAGGAGCAGTTAGATTACATTATGGCAGCCTAGCCTTTCATTGACACCTGTACTTCTCCCTAGGAATAGGTTTCCTCCCACAGAAAAGACTGACTGGTGTTTCTTAGAACTCCAAAGGTGAAACAAAGCATTAAAAGCATTGGCAAATACCATTCATGAAAACCTAGTAACAAGGCAAACAGGCCCGTATGACTTCACAACAATCTGACTAAAGGCTGGGCTCTTTAGCAGAAAGGAAGAGAGAACTTTGTTTCACTCCGCTTCAGAAGTCAAAAGGCTTTTGCTGTTGCCTGGGTGCAGCTTTAATGAGTTCTTCATCGAGCAGATGATACCTAGATAGTGCACCACCCTATTAACAGCATTAACAGCCTAATAGAAAATGGCTCATATAGACAAACTGACAAAAGAAACCACAGCGGATCACCACCTTACATAAACTGATGTAGGTCTTAAGAAGTAGGGAATGTAAGTACCAGTTTTACCCCAAGATCCCATCAGGATCTTTACAGGGACAAGATCAGCAAGTCACTATCCAGAAGGCTAATGAATAAGAATCTCTGAAGCCATAAGAGCGCTGCACCATTTCTTTGCCTCATATAAGCTACTCAGGAGCACTGTGCCCTCAAAACTACAGAGTTTGGGCATCACTGCTGTGAGAACAGCTGTGAAATTGCAGTCCTGATAGTTCTCCTAAAGTTGTAGACCTGTTCTAAGCACTACAAATATACAAAGTATGTCCTTCTCAAACATGGAAGTTACTAATAGGCATTGTAAGTTAATTTCAAAACGGATGGGAAACTGTTGTCGTACAGTTTTACAAGTTGCTTTATCCATAGTTAGGAAATGTCCAGAAACCACTAAGATGGGTAAGAAACAGTGAAACAGATTTTTAGGGCTTACTATTCACAGGGTGGGAACATAAGTAAAGCAGGTTAACATCAAACCACAGTACTTCTTGTATTTATACCATGGACATCCCATACATTTAAACTCACTACAGATCAGATCTTTGTTAATACAAGTCCAACATCGCACAGCAAAGTCAAGTCTACAGATACTTTTTTATTTTATTTATTTATTTTTGCAACAGCAAGAGGACTTCAAAACCTGCTCTCACAGTCTGAAGGAATAACATTTATCTGAGCCTTTGACGTATACACATAAGTCATCTTGATGTGGTACATCGTGCACAAGCATCTCTCAGAAATCCTAAACAGTAGAATTAAAAAAAAAAAACCAACCTTGAAAAGACACCACCACCAAACTTTCAAAGAGTTAATAATTTGCATCACAGATATCTCCATGTGCAACCTCTGATGACATCCAAGAGCTCTCCCAAAGCTGAATGTATAAAACATCTGGCAGAAATAGTAAATGAAATCAAGCTATCAAATTTGCAACATTTGAAGTGGCACAGTGCACCTAGTTATTAGAGAATGGAAATAAGCCCGGGCTTAGCCACGCTAAAATAACGCTTATGCAACCTTTCATAATGATTCTCTCACCAACAACCAACCAGAGATTTTCGTGGAGATTTTCACTTGCAAAGTAACCTACAATACTTTTCTAAATCTAATAGGATAGCTGATTAAAACTACAGAGGGAGTAGTTCTTCTCCAAAAAGGAATGAGGTATCTATTTTCACAGCTAGTCACTCTTAGGTAAAATGCCTGGACTAAGTTTTTGTTCTCATTTTTAATGTTCTGATAAGCATTCCTTCCTCCTTCTCTCTTTCTACTGGAAAAGGATTAATTCAATTTTAAGGAAAATCTGAAAACAGTGTTCTCAGACTTGATTCTTCTGCAAATTATGAACAGGAGGGAATACAACTGAGGTGTTATAAGCACTGAAAAGTAAACCACTAAACAATGCAAGGCAACCACTAGAAGTGACAAAGTAAAAAAAGAAAAAAAATATTTTGCATTTCTTTTTCAAGCAGCAAGGAAATTACACCCTCAGAAATGTTCAACGTGGTGTATGCAAACCTAGTAAAAATGAAGGCATTAATTCCTATAAAGCTGAAGCAAATACCTGACAGACTCACAACATAGCCCCAAGTTCATCATCGTAACCAGATATTACTGGAACAAATGGCCAAAGTCCACAATGGAAGCCAGAAGCATATACCAAGCCGAAACAACTCACCATTATTTTAGAAAAATGGAAAAGCTAAACACAACCAGTGATTTTGGGTGCCATATAACAATGAAGTATTTCTTGTGTCAGTCAGGGAAATCCATATGAAATCTCTCTCTTCCCCCCTTCTGGTATTTACCTCTTCCCTCTCAAGGTTCTTTATTCTCTGCACAGTAAGAAAAAGCAGAGCGTACGTTATGCATAAATTCATGACAGAGAACACTGTTTTAGAACAAAGCTCCTTTGCGTGGGTGCATGTCTATAAAATAAAAGGCATTGTTACTCTACTGAGTACGTATCCACATCCAGAAATCAAATCAGATCTCAAAACTTTATTTTGACAGCTACACGCAGTTATATTTTCACCAGAGGTTTGACTTGCTCATTAATACCTGGGTTTTAGCGATATCATCACAAGATGAATCAAAACTGACATGTGAAGCAAGAGTAGTATTAATAATAGCTAGGGAAGAGAATTCTCATCCCTGAAATCTGTAATTTATTTTAATTACTTTACAAAGTTACCAACCACGGAGAGAAATGAGTCTGTTCCCACCTCATATTAAGAAACTGTCCCTTTATAATACAGAATTGCTCAGCTCTACATAATAATAATTGTTTTGTGCTGCACAGCAATATTAGATATCCTTTCTCCAGAGGAAGCCTGCAAATACTATTGGCGTTACACTTGCAAAAGTTAAGAGAAAATAACCTGTAGCAATGCTGCCAGCTTGCTCAAACTGCTCGAGTAAATGACGGAATACAACCACCAACACAAACACGTTACGAAAGAATCTGCTCCATCCTTTCACAGAATCAGAAACGCAACGTTTTCTCCGCGCTACACATTAACTCGGCTTATTAATTGAAAGATTGCACAGTGCCACATCAAGTTTGATATCACAAACAACCTTTATGCATTACGAGAACGTTTCGCACTGTACTATGGATTTATGGCATGAAAGACTTCGATTCCGCATAACCCCATCTGTCTTTCCTACAGATGCATCCCCACAGGCACTTTAACGTTATATAAACTCCTTAAGAGATGAAGATTATCCTGCAACTTCCCAAAATCATCCTCCTTTGAGCAAGTATTACCTAACAAAGATGCATTATGCAGCTCGGAAACGCATTACATTCCTGGGTTTCTACTAGATGCCAGCATAAAAGAATACCTGCTAAGCATTTTCAGATATTAAATAAAGATGAGCAAGGCTGGATAAGTGTAAGTGGGAAGGATAAACGGCATTAAGTAACAGGTGTCTGACTGCACATAATTCAAAGTCAGGCTTCCAACAGGGTGCACAGCCTTCCTGGCAGAACGGAAATGCTGCTTTGCACCTTGCTTTGGAAGTTAGCCCTAAGAAAGCAGTTCTAAACATCTGCGTCAATTACACACATACACAGGCAACCCAGGCACCGCATCCCGAGAGAGCATTCAATTCATCTGAAAGAAAACAAACGAGAACCTTCAATGGTGAGCCTGCTTTTA
>PPHD01005225.1:0-26786 GCA_002909625.1 Bambusicola thoracicus | reverse complement strand
ATGGTTAGGTTGTGGTTGGACTCAATGATCTTTACGGTCTTTTCCAACCAGAGTGATTCTATGATTCTAGAAAATGTGCTATCAGTACAAATGTTTGAAATTCAAACAAGTTACATAATATACTTAAATTATAACGATCATATGTAGATACATTAGTATATCTCATCTATATAAAACTTCTAGCATTTACAGCTAAGAATTCAGCAATCTTAAAATGTCAAGCATCTGCAAAATAACATACTTTGTTGTTTTCACCATAAGCACATATGTATAAGAACTATGCGGATTGTCTTAAGATCCTGATGAAGTATTCTGTTTTCTAGAATCTCTCTAGCAGAAGGAAATCTGCTGTAAGTTTTTATTAAAGCCTATGTTTAACTACCCTGTAAACGTACGTGTCTCTTGGCAGGTCAGCTATTCTCGAGGCTTCCACACAAAGATGAAGTCCTCTAAGATTCACTCTGCTTTCCTTCCTCTCTCCTCATGTTTGAATTCTGATGTTTGCTTGCTGACAGGATGAGTTAATTCCGAGTCAGTGTTGCTATATTTTACCTGCCTGAAGAATAGCCAGCAGAGAGGGCCTGTTTTATTTCCTTCAAAGCAATGTTGCCATACTATTATATTGCATTTGATAGCTAGGTGACTCTTACAGCCCATACAGAACTGAAAACAGCCAGCCACTCTGTGGCTCAAATAATCTCTTTTCACAATGTCTGGATTACCTAAACCACTTAGATAACCTTGGTGCAGTTTAGATATACAAGCAAATTTCGTATAACCACTGTTTTCTGCCAAATGTTATTTTTTAACACTTCCTCCTATGAATCCTAAATCACTTTTTGTTATTCATCTCACTAACCATTCGTGGATGAATGGCAATTGCTGAATGTCTTAGAAATAACACCTTGAAAATGTCATTCAAATCTATTTTTTTTTTAACAGCATGAGAGGCTAGGAGGTAATTTACACTTCTTTCATAATAATATTCTATAAGAGGTTCTGTAGTCATCTGCCTTCCTCCGCCTTCTCCAAAAGTGAAGGATTTTAAATTCATTCTCATTCAGTGCAGCCAAATGTAACAGGCTGAGAAAAACACTACAGATAGAATATACTATGAAGACTGGTAAGCTGTGAGAAAAACCACCTCCACCACTGCCCCTAAATTAACCTGCTCCCTTCACTCACCAGGCGCTGAAGGATTCTGTAATGCAAACCTGGAAAGTTTCCTTCCTTCTGTACAGAGCAATCTATACACAGCCAGCAGCTCCACAACCATCCAAGCCCACACCTTGAATGCTGCCTCCTTCTAACAAGAAGATCTCAGAGCCCTGCTTTAGTCCCCCCACATGTCACCTACATATGAACAAATCCAGCCACGGTCCTTCTTCCTGAAAACTCCAGTGGTGTATACCTCTTAGGGGTTCAGTGAACCTCTCCTGAGTCTCAGATGTCAAGACAGTATTACTGCAGCTCTGCCCTGACTCTAAAACAAGTACAAATTCAAGGCCCAACACTGAAGCAAACAGATTAGAGATGCTATGGCTAAATGACTGCTTTGTCCTTTCAAGTGTCAACTGGGGAATGAGGAGTTACCAGCTAAGAAGCTGATTATGTTAGATCAGTCCTGCATCTGACCTTTGAGATCAGTTTCTGGTATTGGTACCATGTCCTCAAAGCATCCTAAATCAAAGCAAGAGAGAGGGATGAGTGAAGCAACCAAGGCCAAACCATCTCTTTTCAAAGTCTACTTAAACTACTGAGAGCTGGTATAAAAAATACTACATCTTTCCTCTAATCAGACATGCAGACCAGGTGCCTGCCCGTAAGTCAGTTACTTTCAGGCAAAACCTCTGATAAATCTTACAGCTAAGGCTGGACCCATTTTTTAGCGTGACATGTGAACCTAAGCTCTTTGCTTCCTCTGACTTCATAGGAAGGATGCTGGTACCACACAGCCAAGGACATTCAAACTCCTCTCAAGGTGGGTGCTGCAAAATCTCTCTCTCACTTCACATACAGAACAGCCTGCACTTGCTGTGAGCCTCAGCCCTGCAGGATTTCTGGGGAGTAGGCAAAAAATCTGCTGTATTTTGGTGCTCCCCTAGCATTCCTTGTTGGAAAAGTCTGGTGCTTTTTCAGTTTGTGGAAAGATTACTCTTCCCTTCCATGACACCTTGAAGAAACAAAGCTGAGTTGCAGGCCAAAAAGCTCCAATCGAACCCCTCTGAATTCTGCTCTTCAGCACTGTCCACAATGATTTTGATAGTCTCCAATAAAGGCCTCGTGAGCCCACTTCATGCTCACCTGGTAAGGCACCCAGTTACCCACTGCTCATCTGCCAGTACTGCCAAACACGAGCATCATTGTGCAGCATCCCTCATAGAAGACACACCCTAGACAGAGAGGAAACTTCTCCTGTGCTGAGTTTCTAGGCTGCTGCAGGGACAGTTGTGACCCTCAGGTAGGTCAGGAAAGCTTCAGAGTTGCCTGGGATGAAAGTAAAGCTTTCACCCTTTCCTGATGTATCAGAGATAATTTTTAAAGTGAACAGCTCATGATGTTCAAAGGTTTGGACCTACTCATACAAGCAGTAGAAAATTTAAAGTTGCTGTGGTGCTGCCTAGCAGCACTGAAGCTATTGAACTGTTCACGCGGTCTGTGCTTCTGTCCCATCGGAGAACATTTCCTGTTAAAAGTATTTTTGGCACGGCTGCTTCATTCTGGGCAGGAAGCAGAAAGTCAGTGCACACTTTAACAATCAATTTGCTAAAGAATATCCCACAAATCAGGTCTCATCTATCTGTTTGCCTTCGCATTTCTGCTGGAGCCCCTATAATTAATTTAAACAGATATAAGCACTTCTTCTCCTCTCCTTTTTGATGCTAGTTATTCCAACACGCAGTGCTCTGAATCTGCAGCAATTTCAAAGGCTTCCGCTCCCTGCACAGAGCGGAGCAGCTGCAAGAACAGTTCTTTGAAGAGGAAATGGCACCCAATGGGACTGGCAAGCGGCTATGAGCTGAGCTCACAACAGCCCCCAAAGTCCTCAGGAGCATCTGAGGACATCAAAAGAGGAAAGATCCTGGCTGGAAGAAGTCTGCAGAGCTAATTTAAAAGACTAACCCCACCCCTGGAGCTTTCTTCTTGTAAGCAGTGTGTCTGAGTGGAACTGTCTTCCTCATATCTGGCTCAGGTGATCCCACTCACACTGAAAGTCTGGAAATATAAGGCTACACAAGAGGGGTGCTGGCATTCCTTGTCTACTTATTAAATTACAGATACATGCAATACACGTAAATCTACATAAAAATGCGTTCTGAGATATTATTAAAAAAGAATTATTTATATTGATTTAAATTAGTTAATATAAATAAGCAGACTACCATATTTCAAAGTGACCATAAATCACTCATGGTACCTCATACGTGTCTAACTGATTACCAGACAGACTGATCTCAACAGAACTGTCCTTTTTATGATGGTTGGCAAATACATTCCTGTTACTGACAACACAGTACATAAATTTCTTAAGTACTTAAGAAATTTATAGACAAATTTTGTACCTTTGTTTCATATACAGGGGCTTGGGCAAATGCCCAAATATCATCTGTCTCCTGAAAGTGTGTAGAACCACTGACTTATGGATGAACTTGGTAACTGATGTAAATTTCAGGTACTGATTTAACAGGCTTCAGACTGAATGAGAGTGCATTCAGTGAAGCCCTATGGCCCACACCATCCCTGCAGGACTACCATAGCTGAAGTGTAGTTTGAAGAGTGGTCAATTTTAGTGGCAGGCCCATAGGTGGAAAGTATTCAACTAAATCCGTGTTCTTTTCCAAAAGCTTCGTGCATCCTTCATTCCCTACACATAAATAGATGCCATTTTACTAGATTCTGCTCCTGCGTGTAATCAAAATGTTGTCCAGAAAAAGAACTGACACAACACATCCTGCAAATGCTTCTTCTTTGTCAGACTGCACTAATTATACACCCACTGCATCAAACTTCTCCATCTTCGTCCTCCTAACTGGCAAATTCTGTCGTTCCCCATCAATTTCACACCTCTCCTCTCTCTTCAACTCTGAATTTTACTTTTTGATGAATTTAAGTTCACGTATCCACAAGTTCGAGTTCGGTGCTGTGCAGACACATTGCGTGTGCCTGTTTGTGCACACAGTTCTGCAAACTGATGGCCAAAGGTCTAGGGAGTCTTTCTTTTCTGAGACCATGCTGTGTTTGGCAGGACAACACTGCATCCTGTCAGGAACTTCCTTGAAACAATTTCACTCTACAAACAGTTTTGCTTTTTGATTAACATTCTGCCATGCTGTTCTGATATTGCCCAATATAATTGCACTATACTGTGACTGTTTCATTATACATTACCACAAATTGACTAATTAACTTCATTAAAAACACCTCGTTTTTCCTTAGCATATAGTTGGATTAACTGAGTTATTAGATGATATGGAAAAATAATACAGAGAACTCAGACAACAGTGGGATAATTTTCATTGGCACTTTTCCCTCAGAAGCGCTGGGTGCACTGATGCCCTGCAACATCTCACATCTTAGCTGTACTTTAGAAGCCTGACAGCATGAGGTATTGAGAGGCAAAAGTTCTGCGGCTGTTTATACTTCCGACAGCAAAATTAAAATGCAGAGTGGGAAATAAAACTGAAATGGTCTTATATTTTAAGGGAATATAAACATGCTGCTTAATTAGGCTACTAAGCATATGGATTTTTTTTACTTGGTTATTTTGTCTCTGACAATTCATCTTTGGGTGACACAACTACCTCACGTCAGGTAATGGAATTCCCATGGCTAATAACATGAAGACAATAATTTTGTGGCTGAAAAAGTATACTTGTGAATGTTATTTCAAGCATTTGAGAATGAAGAGAGTTGAAGTGTGAGAGCAAAACATGGTTCACTGTCTTCTCTGTCAGATTGGCGTCCGCATAACAATTTTGCTTAGGACAGCAGAGCCATTAGGGAGCTGGTTATGACTGAATTTCTGACTGTCTAATTTACCTTCTTAGCTGACTCTAAGGCAGAGAAGGGTGTAAGAGCTATCAATACCTAATTCATACACATGGAAAATCTTCCCATGCTGCAGACTCAAGGGGACGAGCTGTTCTTCTGCCTACGTTCACTTCAATTCCTACATAATTTTTTAGGGGCTATGAGGGAGAAGCTTTGAAGTCTCGCACTGTGCCCCAAAAATTGACCAGGGAATTAGAGAATAATTACAGCTTTTAAAGAACTCCATGCAGTTCATCTGAACAGAAATGGCATCAGTAGCTTGGAGTGCCTGTCTGCGTTCCGAATGACCCTCTCCCTAAAGCTGTCTGGAATCAAATTGAGTTCCTGATTTTATTTCAATTGAACAAACTCCCATTAGTCCATCGTACCCTGAAGGCATGAAAGCTACCTCTCAGCTTCACTGTGTTGGCTAATCCTTTCTGCTGCAGCACATGGGGCCTAGAAATCCCTGTATCAGCTGTGCTCATGCTATCTAAAGCAGAGCCTTTATTTTAAGAGTAGAAGAAGGCCAATTACTAGGAAGAGTTGGCGAAGTACATTTGACTACTCTGATTTGCAACTATTTGAGGCTCAGGATTCAGAGATCCCAAATTCTGGGAATCACAGGAACATACATAGGCACTGAAACTCTAAGCACAGCCCATCCATCCAAGAGTGTTGTCCAAATGCTCCCTGAACTCTGGTACGTGGGGCCACACACAGCAGAGCAGAACAGGACAGCCCGTTCCCTCACCTGGTGGCGGTGCTGGACCCGATGCATTCGGGGTACAGTGGCCTTTTTGGATGCCAGAGTGTGCTCCTGGCTCATGTTCCGCTCGTCAGCAACCAGAACCCCCAGGTCCCTTTCTGTGGGGCTACTCTCCAGCTTCTCATTCCCTAGTCTGTACATATATCCAGAGTTGCTTCTTGTTCCAAGCGCAAACTCTGGCATTTCCTCTCTGTCCTCCACCTTCTTTCCAAGCTGTTTATTTTTTATCCTCCACACTCACTGATCATCACAAAGATCAGGTATGGATGCAGAAGAGGTAGGTTTACAACTCAAAGAGATACGGAACCAAACACTTCAATTCAGAGCTCTGGCATATCACAGCACCAGCAAAGCGTAACATGATTTGAGTTCTGTATGGGAAGGGGTGTCTCTTATACAAGGTTCACAAGGAAATCAGCCCAGCAAGTAGCTTGAATGCTGCTATTTCATTTGTCAAAGGCAATGAACCTGACTGCCTGCAAACACATTACATCACTTGGATCTGCATGTTGCAACAAACCTACAAATTATTTTTTTAGAAAAACATGTTATTTTTAAATTCTATGGATGTATTTGATCACTGCTACTCTGAAATACTTTTAGGATAGATGATTCTAGAGACAAAAAGGGAGAAAAAACAAATTGTTATCTCAGTGAACCTAGCCAAGGTGAGAGGAGTGAGGAAATGTGAGGAAACAGACCTGCAGGCACCAAGATCAGTGCAGAACGAAGGCAGGAGGTGCTCCAAGCATGTAGCAGAAGTTCCCTGCAGCCCAGGAGAGGCCTGTGCTGGTGCAAGCTGTGCACCTGCAGCCTGTGGGTATCATGTGGAGCAGATCTCCACGTACAGCTATGGAAGAGCCTGCAGTGCAGCAGGAGGTCTGGGGAAGCTGATTCCCATGGGGGGTACCGCTGAAGGATGGGCTCTGTGGTATAGACCCATGTTGGATCAGTGCTTGGAGAACTGCAGCCTGTGGGACATCCACACAGGATCAGTTTGGGAAGGATGGCATCCTGTGCAAGGGACTCCACATGGAGCAAGGAAAGACAGTGACCAAGGAGGAGCAGCAGAGACAAAGCTTTATGGACTGACTGCAGCTCCCACCCCCTGCTCCCATTCCCCTGCACCTTGGGCAGCCTGGTCTAGTAATAAACGTGGAGGTTGGTGGTGCCTGTGCTGGGGGGTTGAAGCTTCATGATCCTTGAGGTCCCTTCCAACATGGGCCACTCGGTGATCCTGTGATTAAGTTGCAGCCTTAAACTGCCAAAAAAAAACAAATTTTCAACAGTCACTAACATTAGCCATGCATTTTCACCAGCTATGAACAAGAGCCTGCATGCCACGCTCATAAAAATCTGCACTGGCGCAGGTGACCTATTGTTTCACAGCTGCTATGATGGCATACTTGTTAGGAAAATGTTGCACACACAGTCCAACTTTCACTATGCTCATACCTACTGTTTGGTCTCCATATTCAGCAAGCATCAATGAATGTTTATGCGTGCCTTTTTATATGCATGGAGGAATTCAGTGACAGACCTTTGCTTCGTACTTCCATGTCAGATACCATTTTGTCAGACTACTTATCTGCTGCCATCTATTGCATGGCAACGAAATGCAATGGCATACTGGCAGGAAGATTCAGCCTCTACTGCCATAGCACTAACATCCACCTCTGATGTTGTGGGCCAACCTAAGAACATAGGAGGCATTACTTTCAGAGCAGCCCTCAGAGTTCTCACTGCTCTAGTCTGCTATCAGTAGATTATACTAATCTCTCTATGCAGAGTCTGTTTACCCAATGACAATAATTGGTGAGTTATCACCCTAACCTTATCTCAATGTTTGAACCATTTTAAACTGTATTTTATCCCTGAGGATGAGGAATGAGACAGTGATGTGGTGGACCACTCCACTTCAGGCAGAAGTATTCTCAGTCCTTTTGAGGGCATGGTACACGTGCAACATGGTCCTCACTAGGAACCTGGGGAAGCGTCACCTCTGTGGGACTGATGAACCAGCTACACAGTTGAAACAAGCCTGCATGGAGTAACAGAGCACTTCAGAAGCTTGCAGTTAAACTGAGCCTTGGTAGATACATGAAAGATAAGCAACACTGTCTTGTTGGCAAAATTCAACCCCTTACTCTAAAGGATGAAGGTGTTGGAACGGCTTTAATATCAAAAGGTACATTTTCTCATAATCCAGTTTTGATCAATGGCTGACCTCTGATTTCTGAATTTCTTTCTTGAAAAGATCAACAGGATGGTGATTCCTCACGGGATACACATTTTTATCTTGGTGAAGTTAAAAACTGTTAGGCAAACTTAACTATAAGCATTTTTAAACATAATGTTTATTTTTTCATAAGAAGATGCACCAAACTGCATTTCCTTAGCTTTTGCCCAGTTTCCTTCTACACCCATCTACACAATACTTCTCCTGTTTGTTTCAAGAGAAGGGGCTGCTGGGAGCATGTATCCACCATCCAAATACACTTCAGATGGTGGATAAAAATCCCAACATTTTCCTTTTCTGTTCACATTACAGGCCCAAGCCACTGCTGCGACTCAAGGAAGCCCTTCTGAGCTGGCTGCAGTACAAACAGCACTGCACAGGTGCTGTGGCGACAGCAGATCCTCCTCATCACTGCAGACCCCTCCTTTTATGGGCCTGAGTCAAAAGCAGGACAAGGTTTCAGAAACACCCATTCCCTCCAGATCCCATTCCTGGACACAGACTTTAAGGACAGGCATGTTTTTCACAAATAGCCTGTATTTGCTGGACAGAGTGCCTCAGCAGTTGTTCCCCCTCTATCAGACTCACGTCAGCCCCTGAGATGAGTTCTCCTGATTTCCCAACACAGATTACTTGCACCTGGATGGGAATGACAGGGTGTTGGCAGAGAATCTGAGCAGACAACAGAAGCGGGAAGAACCCTTGCCAGCCTTTGTGTGTACAACTGCTGAGTCAGTTCAACAGCCTCAGATACCCCCACCCTCCACACACAGGTGCAAATGGCCATATACAAGTAATCTTAATTTGGCTGCTGCCCAAACTCTGCATTCCTCTTGGCTCCCCCTGACCAGCTCTCCCACGTGACCTCACCCCTCATGCCCTTGTGGCAGATAGCCAGGCAGGCAAAGCACAGCTGATTTCCTAAAGACCCAGGAGTTGTGGAAGTGGGAAGGAGATGAGAGTACGATACAGGCAAGAGGAAGAACAAATAGTCATGCCTGGGTCCGGGCCTTTGACCCTCAGACTTCCCCCACGCCCATTCAAGTCTGGGAACCACATCCTCAGAGCTACTGTGTTGCCTTTGTGTCCTTCCAACCACAACACGTGAAACACAGGAGCTCCCCCCATGCAAAGGACTTCTTGGTGTCAAGCTGCTCTGTGCACAAAGCCTCGTGATCCCTGCTCCGTCTCTATTCAGGACAGGATTAGAGACTGCTCCGTACCAGGACATCCTTGTATTCTGAGTCAGCCCCTGCCACTCAGGGCAGGCCCCAGCCTCTCCCCACCTTGAGCTCTCGCTAGTTGAAGACTGAGGGCTAAGTTCTGCACCCATCTCAGACGCACTCATTACTGCTGAGTATTAGCTGTATGCCATCACAGATAGCCAAAAACAAACTCTGAGAACTAACAAAGGCAAATTTAACCTACACAACCCTTAACTATGCTCTTGACTACCATGAAAAGTTTTCCTACAGTAAACTGTTATACAAAAGAAAAGCAAATCCTTTCCCTGAACTTCAGCATAACAGTCAGCTTGTCCACACACTCACCATTTGCTAATGAGACTCACACAGCCAGAGCCATTGACAATGAACATCCACAGAAAGGCTGTCTACATACTGTACTTCACTTTCCAAATGAAGCCACCTAATCTGCACAGCTAGTGAAATTGGTAACTTGCCTCATTTTGTTTTGGGGTATTCCTGTTCTTCCCTCCTTCACTTCTTTTCCAAAAAATGATTTGTTTTTATTTTTGGTTATGATGAAGGACAAACAGATCTTGAAGTACTTCAGATAGCAGATGTTTCAAGAATACAAACACTGTTTGAAACAGAGATGTTGGCTGGAAACCACTTCACAACCTCAGCTGTAGAGTCCACTATTTCAACTGCTGTGATTAGCTGAAGAAAAATCAAAATCTGTAGCAGTCAGATGTATATCACATTTCACGACATGTTACTCAAGAACCGCCCTTTTCCTCATCTTGTGTTTAGCATATCCTGTATGTTAGCACAAAATATAAAAAGTCTGAGCAGTAGGCACGAGAACGACAACACCATCAGGAGCCTCTTGCTGTCAGAAGCTATACAGAGGGGGGAATCTGACTGTCAGTTTGGCCAAGCTTCAAATTTACCCCAAGTATGGTGCAATTGGCTTACAGGAGCTGGGATGACAGAGTGAAAGAGCTTGCCACCAGAGAAATAACATGAGCTCATGGCTACTTTCCTCTTTGCTGGGCTCTCACACAAGACTGAGCAATAAAGGGAATGCCAATAAGCACCACAAACTGTTATGTACAGTGGATGCCAAGGTCACGCTGAAAATGCACAGGAGGGGCTGTGACTCCTTAGGACAAGTTACCAACATGTAGTGGCACACAGGTGTCTGCAACAGCACCACCTATATCCTGATGGGAAGGGAAACAACTGTGAGAGGAGTTCAGTTCTTTAGACATTGTAAGAGGGCACTCCTCATCTATTAAAATTTGAATTGTGGAAGCAGTTCCTATTTGGCATCTGAATATGCTATGGGAAGCACTCTTGACTTGGTGTCTATACCTTTGGCCTCCTTTAGGGCTACGACCACATGACAGACACCTTCTTCCCATGACAGCCTTGAAACTGCTTTGCAATCATCACTGGCTCCTAGGGAGAAATACTGAGTGGGAAGCTTCACTCTTTCTGTCAGCCTGGACTGCAATCATTGGAACTTCCCATGGTTGCAAACTGCATCCAAAGATCCTACAGACATCTTCTTGCACATGGGCTCCAAGCTAGGCTTTAGTCTGAAGTCATGCTGAGAGCTGGGGAAAAGAGACGTGAGTGGGAAGGAAAAAATGAGAACAGAAGGAAAGGGCACGGCAAGAGCCAGCAACATGATGGAGAAACAGAGATACATGAGAAAGCAGTCCTAACCAGAAACATAAAAAATTGTTGACATGACGCTCTATTTGAAACAGAGATACACAAAATACTGTTAGCAGCTTTGGAGGTGTGCACGATTAGAGAGAATAACAAAGAAGAAAAAATATCCTGAATCTGAATCACTATCTGTCCCTGTAACAGCTAATTAATTTTTGTTTTTAAGTGCTGGAAGAGATCACTGATCATTTGAGCATGCTTCAGCATGATCAAAAACAAATAAGGGAAAACCTAGCTTACAAGTACTAGCAAGCCATGTTTGGGATGATTTGTGTCTATTAGATTTTTTTCATAAAGAGCATTTATAAAAATCCAAATATAGATTTGTTGCTCTGTATGTACGGTAAGCAGAACACGTGGCTGCACTGTGGTCATCTCAGTGGTATTAAACTGCAGTCTCATGATTCATTATTTATAATATCACTCTCTGTGAATACCAGGTCACAATCATCATAAAAAAAACAGCCACTTCACGTCAGTGCTGAAATTTTCTTCAGTCTTGAAGAATGCACAAGGAGAAGAAATTAAGTTACCCAAATGGGCAGGGTAATTAGATTCTGCGGGCACACACAAGAGGACAAGCAGATCATGTCAACAGGAATTTTGGCTCTATTAGTTAAAGCATGGAGAGAAGCTCTGGTGTCACATTTGTCAAATGACCACACACAACAGCTCTGCCATGTAAGCAGATACCATAACCTTTTGCGGACCTGCAAACAGTAAATTAGCTCCAAAGGTGAACGTGGACTACCGATGTCAGCTAGTAAAACTGAGCCCTTCTCCCTCTCATTCAAGTTGTGGCAATTCAAACTCTCATTAGACAGCAAGAATTCAGGGTAAGGATCATCCTCCTCTCTGTGCTTGTACAGTGCCAAGCATGAGGGGGTGGAGGACTCTGGATGCCACACAATACAAATAACAGTGAATCATCTGATGCCTCACTATTAGTTTGATTACCTGTCTTGATTCACCTCAGGTCTATAATGGCTTATGTGGGCTGTCATAAGCCTTATTGCATTATGCTGTTTCTATTGGTGAAAAAAAAAACAAAACACAACACACCTGCCCCCTCAGAGGATGGATTTGAGGCACAACACAGCCTCTCCTGTTAATACGAGTGAGTGCAAGCTCTCCTGAGCAGCTCTTCAGGTGAAGAGGAAGAGTAGGAATCCAAACTCCTTATGTGCAGCCAAGAGTAGCTTATCTCTAGCTCTAGTGAGAGTTATGTTTTGGGGAAAACAGTGCCCCAAACTGTGTTACTCCTTCTCACCCCTGCAAGGGACTGGAGGTTCCTCCTGTTCCCCAAGTGCATGTAGGCGTGCTGCAGCAAGCAAGTCCCAGTGCCCTCACTGCACTCTAAGCCAAGTCCTTGGCACACTTGCTGGTACAGCAGCTCCAGGGAAGCAGATATTTGATCATTTTAATAAAGCCTTGTCTCTATTAATTCGTCCTGTCCACATTCTCATCCAGACTCTATGGCTGTCTGAGATATTTGGAAAAACAGCAGTGCCTTGTTACTCTAGCCACACTTACCTGTAATTTGTTTTTACAATAAACATGTCACTCATTTCATTTCTTCATAAGCCCTTACTCTATGCCACAGTTTGATCAGCTCACTTCTTATTACTACATATGTTTGGTTTTAGGTTTGTGCTTTTACCTGAGCTGGATTAGAATTCAGTAATTTTGAGTTTGTTCAAGGCCAGTTTGTTTTTTTTGATCTACAGTTTAACCATGTGGTTATCCAGCATGCACTCTCACAACTTTTATTCCCAAGAGCTGATGGTTGCTGTGATAACCAGCCTCCTTAATCTCAGCATACAGTCTGTTTCTGCAGAGGAACACAGCTGAGGAAAAAGTAAAAAGAAAAAAAAAAAAAACCACAGAAAAAAGCAAGTTTTAAAAGGTCTTCATGGCTGCCTTTTCTTAAATGCTAAATATCTTCTACTTATCTCTGTGAGTTTACATTTTGAAAGTTTCTGTTTCAGTAAGCAGCCTGATTTTGCTGAACAGCTCCTCCACCACCGGACAGCATCTTTTTTCCTACATCCTCCTCCAGTAGATGCTTTTCTCTTCTTCACATCCTGGCATTGTCCTTTATCCATGCTTATAAAAATGTTTATGGAAAAACTGCAACTCTCTTTGGCTTCCACTATTTCCTTTCCTTTACTGATGAGAAAGTTTCTAAACAGTCCAAATAACCAAAGAGAAACAAAAACACCTGACAAAATTAAATCTTGTAATCTATGACAATTATAGGCAGAAGAGTACCAACCTTGACTGATTATGTAGTTATAAACTGTTTCAAAAGCCTTCTTCCAGCCCCACAGCTAAAGCTGGTGTAAACCTTCTAAATTAAACTCTTGCAGCTATGTCACATCTCTTTCCCTTCTTGTGCATGCCTGTAAGTAATCTAACCAGTGAAGTTTGGTCTATCACAGCTCTAACTGCATCCCCGAACACCTGCTGAACATTCATAAAATAAGGCAGACAGGTTACACAGCACACTCTTTCTTGAAGAGTAAAGGCCATAAATCTCTCTTGTGTCGCCAGTGAGAAGCAATTCCCTGTCAGCAGACACAGATGAGGAGATATGAAGATAACCTTTCCTCATCTGTGTTGTAGCAGCCTCTGAAGGCTGTTAATCTCTGAAGGCGGCCATTACAATGATGGCTCTGCATGTTGTGCCTGAAGAATAGTGACATTTTATCGTCAGTTTGCTAGAGATGCCGAACCAATGGAGAATTACTTTACAATTTTCCAAAGGCAGACATGACCAGCAATGCATGCTGCTGCTACATCTGCTAAAGTTTTTGCACTGCTCCCTCACACATTATTAGTAATTTTTCCATGTGCTGATAACCTCTCTTAGATGTATCAGCCTGTAACCCACCCTGGAAAACCTCTGCTCAAATATCGTTAGGTTTGCAAACGCACAACTTGGCATCTTGCTTTCCTGGGCTTGCAACCATGGCTCATATTCAGCACTTTTCTACTTCTCCATATTGGAAAAGAGCAAAAAGCCAAATGACACCATTTTTGGTCATATGCAGTTAAGCAAAGGTCACCTTGAATCAGGACTGACGTTAGCTACCGCTTTGTTCTGCAGTCCCCTGAAAGATCCATTTCCCAAGTCACTGAGCATGGGACAGCTATCCATATACCGAGAGCCTAGTTCCACCATTAAGTGAAAAACAAACTTACAAGCCTAAGACCCATATATGTTTGAAAGGATTACTTTGAAGTCAGAAAATGAGAGGATTGGTGAGGTAGAAAGGGATCTCTGGAGATCATCTAGTCTAAAACCACTACACACAAACTACAGCGGATTACAGAGGGCAGCACCCAGCAGGGTTCTAAATATCTCCAAACACAGACATTCCACAGCTTCTCTGGGCAACATCCCTACAGCAGAAAAGATCTTCTTATGTAATCGTAGCTCAGTACATCACTCACATTTTTCTTCGTCTCTTCTCCAAATAACTTGAAAACTTGTCCACTGATCTGGGGGAAATTCTCCCCAGTCAGATAAAGTGGGAAGGGTGGGTTTCCTGCCATCATGCATCATCATAAAGTTCTTAAGATGGAAATTTACAGCATAGATTGCTAATACTGAACAGGGATGTTCATTATTGTGTCTGTATGCTAGCAAAGTCAGCAGAAACTATGCAAACATTGCAGAGTCAACTTTAAAGAATGCCTGTATAACTTTTTTCTCCCACTTTGCTGGTTCCTTGTTACCACTGCAGACAAAACAGAAAGGTGGGAGATTTAGCAGACCTTTTTCTTTCATTGCAGTATAAGATACTGATGATTATTTACCCCATTTAGGTTTCACATTAACAACAAAAAAAGAAAAGGAAAAGGTGGGAAAGAAATTCTTTGAAGCTTGGAAGATTCTATACTCTCAGGTACACAAGAGAACCACTACTGAAGCACGAACTGAGGTGACATACATACAAATAAGTTTGTTTAATACAAAATGCATTTTGTTGAAGTTGGATCACCTATGCTGCCAGTACTTTCTATGACCTAAAAAATACCTGATTATGAAACGAAGGAAATGATGGGATGAGAAAAATACAATCAACTTCCAAGCAGTAATTAAGGTAATGCTATAAGATAGTCCATGGCCAGGGAGGGAATTATGGGTCTTTCTTTGGTAAAGCTGAGAAATGAATGTGTCAGATCAGCTACTCAGTACAATAAAAATAAGAGTGTTTCCAAAGTAAGTACAAAGTGTAACAAATGTACTGCGTCATTAACTGCAAAGGTTAGAGACACCTAGGCCAAGACAGGATTCTTTTCCCTGAATTTTTATATGGAAATAAAATGTCAGCTGAAGTCAGCCTTGTCTCTACCAGTAAATTATATTCTATTATTATGTATAAAATAACTCAACATGAAAAGATTAGTGCAGACAAAGACCACTGCATTTAAAGGACCTCGATGTTAAATGGAACAAAAGATGATGATATGAAGTTAAGGATGACAGTACTATATGCCACGTCAAATTTAGCTCCCGTAAACTAACATGATAGTTAAATGATGCTCAAGTATAGCTTCCAGATGGAGAAGAGGGAAAAAGTCAGAAAAAACTTGCTTAAGATGATTTCTGATGACTTTCTTACTGGGCGGACATAATCAGCCAGTAAAGACTGTGGTAAAAACAATGTACAGTCTTGCAGGAATTGTATCCCACCAAACAAAGACCCATTCATCCATCGCTACATACACAGAACTGTTGACAGATAGTGTGAAAGAATAAATGTAAATATAGAAAGTTACCTATTTCACTTTTAAAAATTTGGGAAAAAAAAAAAAACAACCCTGCTTTGTGGACATAATTAAGATAAACTGCAAAACTCACCAGTTTCTCAGTTTGAAAAGCAGTAATTTATGACTTCATGTTCCCTTTTTATCTAGGATTGTCATATATTGTTTTCAAGCAGAGACTGTTATATTGCTATTGCTATACTGCTCAAGGGTGAAGAAGAGTTGCAGAGAGATTCTGACAAAAAATCCAAGCCCCTAGAGGGCTGGACAATCACCAACCACACAAGGTTTAACAAGAGTAAATGTTGGATTCTGCACCTGGGATAAGAGGCAACACTGGATATACGTAGTGACTGCAGGATGAGAGGCTGCAGAACAGCCTATTTTTCAGTGTTCTTCATTAAAACCAAAACACCACATACGAAGACAACCAATGGTAAGATATTAAAGCTTGAGATAAAAAATTTCTGAATTAAAAGTGTGTAAGAAGATACATACTTGCATTATGGACAATTATATGTATGTCTGAGTCTTTAAGTGGAACTTATTAGATCACTCCAGCAGTTAATATGCAATAATATTGCATTATAAATGCATCTAAGCAGTCTAAGTTTCAGAACAAAGTAGAGAATTCACACCATAAGCAGGAAAAAGTGGTCTTAAAGCATTTAAACCACTAGAAATGGTTATTAGATAATTGTTTCTGTCTTGGAACATGTGTATTAGTTTGTTTTGAATTGTAGTTTTCCACTGATAAATACAACCATTGTACCACCAGACTCATTACAAAACAGGAATAAAAGGGGAAGGCAAAACTTATAAACCCCTGACCTTTTGTGTTGCCTGGTCATAACTAGAGCCACTAGTGTTAGGATCTCAAAATGTAATGAAGACTAAGAGAAATGTCTATACACAGATCAGCTGTCTATACATATACGCTAAACCTAACTCTGCAAGGCAGTTTATGTTGGCATAAAGTCCCTCAACCAAAACACACTATGTTGACAAAAATATTTTTTTAAGTATAACCCTGGTATAGCCACATCCACTTTGGTATAGAAAGGAAGCAACAGCAGACAACCTAAATCAACACTGCCATGGCAAAAAGTTTCAAAAACAATCAGCCTCTACATATGTTAGCTACTGTGTAATCTTCTAAACCAGCCTTAGATAGAAACAGATGATGGGGGCTGCTGAAAGGCAGTTGCAGTGGAAGAAAAGTCTTTCTCTACCCTCTGCCATGAGATGGTGCCTTGCTGCAAGAGAAATTCTCCAACAGACTTCTTTGTGTTCAGCTTCTCCCACTATTTTGCCACAACAACTTAATAAGTGAAATTAGGCTGGAGAAGGCAACTTACGCTCTCCTCTGAATTTATTCTCCACAGGAATTAGCTTGAAAGGGAAAAAAAAGAAAAAAAGTAACATAGGAACAATAAAATATAGAGTAGCATTAATAGGATTTTCTTAAAACTCTTTAGGAGAAAGGGCAAAGAAAAAGAGCATTGATTTTATGCTCTTCTTCACATTCCTTTCCATACACATCCCCAAACAGGACAAAACAATGGAAACTGGGCTACGGTTTTCATGCCATATAGGGCTGCACCCTGTTGAACCAAACTGCACACACAGAGAACTTGTGAAGCCCTTAGATAATGTTAGCATCAACTGAATTTATAAAGCTAAGTACCTGGAAAGCATTGTTTGTTCATATTTTACCCAGAAGATATAGAACTGGCATATTTTGGGGGTTGAAACTCGATGATCATCATGGTCCTTTTCAATCCAGGCCATTCTATGATTTTCATCTTTCCTGATCCTTAAATACTGATTAAATTCTCTTTCCCGGATTCTTACACATTTTCAAAGTCCATTAACAGTTTGTGTTAGGAAGACCTTGAATTGTGAACTTCTTATCAATTACCACGAGCATCGAGGAGTTACACAAAGTTTTCTGCCTTTTTTTTTTGCTGTTGTTCTAGGGTTTTGGCTGTTTCTGTGTCATTTTGTTTTTCAACGCCATGGGAAGGAAATAATACGTTTCTATAACTGACCAGAGTTTCTCTGTCAAATCAGAAAATATTTCTGAAGTTTAGATTAGAAAAAAGAGTAACTAAATGTTTAGGTTTTTGTTTTTGCTTTTGTTTTTTTACCCTGGCAAAATTCCATTTATCTGTAATGAAAAAAAAAAAAAAACAACCCTGCATTTGCCACGACTTTTAAAGAGCTTGATCACACACATCTACTAATATAAAGGGAAAAAAAAGACGTGGGCAAACCTTTTTGTCCAATTCTCTGAAAATCTCAACCTTTGATAGAAAAGAATACCCCAAGCAGTAGTAGTAATAATGTGGTTGATGTTAACTCGAACGGTTCAGATGCTTAAGCTTTATGTGATTCCATGCTTCCTGAATATGGATAATTTGGTTTCTGGACTAATAGCAATTTGGATGGTTATTTCATTATTTCATCTCAACTGGGTTTTTGAGGAAATGTTTGCTGATTTGTGGGTTTTTATTTACCAATGAAATATTATATTGAAATGCAATAAAGGCTTTTTCCCATTTCTGCTATATATAAAATAATAACAATTCAGCAGTACCCCTGGAGGATTTCATAGTGACAAAATTCTTCCAAGGGTTATTTTATCTTGTTTTATTTTGTTGTTGTTCATGCTTCCAGTTTGTCAGCATTTGAATCAATAATTAACTTGGACTGTCATGTTTTTTGTAATATAAATAGTACATTTAAAATAACAGCCTTGAACAGCCCTATTTTCCTTAGGTTACACAACATCCCAAAAAAGGGAGACTGAAAACCACCAGACAATAATTTCCATGTTTTGAGTTCCAAAGGAAAGCCATCTGCAGGGCTGCTGTTCCTGTTCTTTAGAGGCTCAGGATAAATGCAAAATGATCACTCTTCACATGTTTTCTAAACAAAGTGCATGATAGTGCTTTTTGGTTTTTTTCCACTGCCTATGAATGTGGCGTTTTACTCCTATCCTTAAAAACACCTCTGATGGACGGGTTAGGACCTACCAAAGAACCTCTTTTCTTAGCGGCTCGCAAAACATGACAGAAGACAAGTACACATTGCTTTCTAGGCAACAGTCATCCTGAGCTCCAATTGATATGACTGATACTGTCTATTAATATAAAGAAAAGAAAAAAAAATCCTGCCTTGTATCCACTCTCTTCAAAGATTTGTAGCTATATTGGCTGTGTCACTGTTTCTTAGAGAGATCATGCAATATATTTCTTATTATTTTAATGAGATGGGAAAAACAGTGACATGACATCAATGGATATAAATGCGGTTACAACTAATAGTGTCAAACATTTCTTGCCTTATGAAAGCAGTTTTGCCCAGATTCAGAAAGGTTTTAGTATTATTCCTCATTATTCTTGATATTATGAGGAGGAAAAAATACATTGAGAACAATACATGCAAATAAAAAACATGGAGTCTGCCAGAAATACCGAATGCAGCATACTACACTTAAGCATGTGTGATCTTATTTCTGGAGATATATGTACTATTTGGTCCAAAACCAATGTACTGTTGTTAAAAAAGCTAATGGAATATAATTACCGTGGAGGCTCTTTTGCAAAGGATCATAGGGAGACAACATGAAAGCAGAAAAATCCTATTCCTAGGCTTAAAGTTTTGTCGCCATGGATTTTTCTGTGATGAAGACAACTTACTACAATTGTTTTCTCTTCATGATTTCTCAAAAACACAAGGGCTGAAATAATGCTAAACTCAAGATTTCCAGATTGAGATGAACAGTTCACCGTGCCACACTTCAAAACTGTGTCTGACAAAGAAGTCTGACTCTCATGGTTTAATATTCCTTTCCCCACGAGGAAACTAACACTGAAAAAGTACTCAAAAGAGAACTCAAAAGAGATTGGGCTGCAGATTTTGGTGTTCATTTTGAACATGGGGCAACAGTTTAGAGGAACAGCCCTTTTTTATGAAGGAGCTATTTAATGAGCAGCAGAGAATGCTCCCTACCAAAACTGCCAGTGCAAGTACATACTTCAGACTTCATATGTGCATTATGTTGTCCTCAGGACCGGGGACCTGGTTGTCCTCTCCACTCCCGTTTCTTACGAAGCAGTTAAGCAGCTCAGCGATTTGATGAAGTGCTTTCTCATGACATTCTGGAAAATGATTCAACTAACGGCTTGGAGGGCAGGTCCAATTTTTTGCCTCATTGTCTGTGTTCTGACTCCAACTCTGTATAATATTTTGGAGAAAGTTTGCCTTTTCTATGCTGTGCCGAGTAAATATTTTGTCAGTTGTTAAGGATGAGCTACAGAGTAAGACCTGTCGACATATCCAAATTCAGCAGCAAGACTTGGAAGTGCGTTAGAACTTTTTCCAGATTGTGATTTGTAATGCACTTCAGAAGCCAGCAGAAAACCAACCACTTGAACTATTACAGAAAGGCTGAATGAACCCTTTTCAGAGCAGTGAAAATGTTTTTCCGCACAGTTGGAGAAAAAAATCATTAACGCTAGCAGAAAGAGCTGGGTGACAAACAGGGAAGTCCATTTCCTGGTGGGCGCATGGTGCGGCACCTTCTCTGACCAAGAACAAGGCCTGAGCTGCACTGAGGACAGAAATCTGACTGGGACGAGGGAGAAGTACTGCAAGGGTCGGTATTAATGTAAGCTTTTGAAAGCAAACTGCACATCTCACAGACATATCTACACTCACAGTTTGGGAGGAATGAGCAAAGAAAATGCAAATAAAGGCTGCCTTACTTCCTGTCGCCGCAGAGAAGCTATAGAGAAGGCACAAATGAAGACTAAACAAAGACTCATTTCAGGAACCTAATTATTTGATCTCTGCTGCATCCAGGCAATTACTAGAAGTGATGATCACTAAAGCTAAATTCCGCTGCTTAAGCTTGAAAAACATTCAGCTTATAAAGTACTAAATAAAGAGAATGAAAAGTGAGCACAACTACGCAACTCAAGAGAAATCTATAACAGTGTCCTGGTAACTGCTTGTTTGTACTTTTATGTTATGTCTAATGTAAAATCTCTGCAGTAATGACCTGTGGAAAAAAAAAAGAAACAGATAGATCCATATGCTTGGTGCTGTTGTGTGGACCACTAAAGAAATAAAGTAAAAAATCAATTTTCTTTCCAATAAGAGAGTCCTTCCTTGCTTAATTTTGCGATTAGCTGTATTAAAGTATTTGGTATCTTGAGTATAGTGCATCAGAGCTACTGTCTTTCTTTTACGGTTATATTGGTGTTGAAAAACAATTTTTCCACTTTGCGATTGCGAGGTAAAAAAAAAAAATAATCTTGTGTACTTGTGTAAGAACACAAAGGATGGAAAGGACCACCAGGAAGACCAAGGCCATGAGGAAAGACAAACTGGAAAAATGATGTTTCTGTCCTCAGTAGAAAATAAACCTGAAGAAACTTCTGTCGTTACCAAAGCTATGCAACTGATAAATGGCAAGCAGTTTCACGTCCTTCCTTTCATCCATCTATCCATTCTTCCTTACTTCCTACCTTTCCTTTATTTCCCTTTTTCTCCTTTTTCCCTCCCACTCTTCTGCTCCTTACTTTTCTTCCCTCTTTCCTTCCTCTCTTTATTTCTCCTTTTTCCTTTTTTCCTTTTTCATTTTAACATTATTTGGCGGTACAGACTTTAGATGGGAGATACTGATAGGCTTTTTCTAGCTATGGACAGAGTACCGCTTTCTCAATCAGGACATTTTTTGGATAGCACTTACAATTGAGCCTGGGTAATTGCTCTGATCACCAACTGACTTTCACTCATGGCATGCTTAGAGCAAAGAAAAGCAGTCCTTGAGTGAAGAGGATACTGAAAAGCTAGTAGAAGGCCAGAAGGATTTAATTTTTGTTGCAGCTATAGTTTGCTATTGGCAACAACGTCCGAAATGTCTCTCTGACTTGCAACACACTGAGGCGTAAGTTGATAACATCTACAAATTTCAATTTGGAAGAATAATGATTCTTGTCAAAACTTAAAATTTGCACTGTGAAAAACATTTCCAGCACTGTTTCTAAATCATGTTCTTAAACTTACCTTCTTGCTCTTTCTTCAGCCACAAGAACATCACATTAGACAAATAAAAGAACAGTCTTGCATTTTTTGTTCAGACCAACACTTCACAAGTACTGGTTTGCCCCAGAAGTGTGCTATCCTGTCCCATCCAATTTCAGGAACTTCTGGCTATGCCCACAGGCCAAGGGCTCCTACCTACCACCGTCCTCCTTCCCCTCTCCATCTGCTGTGTCATCCATGCCATACTCCAAGCTCTGAGTGCTCCCCCATAGCTCATCACATCCCTCCCTTCATCCTCCTCCTCCATCCCTGCCTGGGGCTTCATGTGCTTTTTTTTCCCCCAGTCTTGTTCCTCTTCCTTCCATCCACAAATCAATCTTTTCTGATTCATCAGGAATGAAGCAGAAGTGACACAACCAGCTAAGGAGGCCACAGGCAAGGAGCATGTGTTGTCCTGTCATCCTACGGCAGCTCACACAGCAGCACCCGCCTGCAGCCCCAGCGCTGCAGCATGGCCAGGATGCAAACTGTGAGATAGAGCACTTCAGAGCCCTGTGTGCCAGGTTTGCAAATGCTCTGCTTATAGATCTACATGTGCTGTTAAAAAAAAATTGTTAGAGGAATATAAAAACTTCTGGGGAAAGCCTAGAGAAGAAGGGCTGGTTTGTGACGCATACTGTTCTCAGTTTTGAGAAAGGATTTTAACAGCAATAGATGCTGAATAGATATTCACAATTCATGCCATACTTTTCAGGCTCCTCCTGAGAACTACACTGCACAACAGCCAGAATAGCGTGCTTACATGCATTTATTTGCATATAAAACCAAGAAAGGACTATTGTTAAAAAGCAGGTACACTTCAAATAAAAGTCATTGCTTCAACAAAAAGTAAAAGGGTTTGCTTTCCTTTGTAGTCTGTCTCAATAAGGTGTGTTCCACTTGCTTATCAACCATAAAACTTGACTGAGGTTAAGTGAATGTTGGGAGAGAGTCAGCAACTAAGTAAGGAGATAGCAGACAACAGAATCAGGAAATTAGGTATATGCCAGCAGAGGATTACCTACACAGACACAGTCCTCTGAACTGCTCTATTTGGCATCTGGCCTGGAAGAGTCTGCAGTGCATGTACGCTCACTACCTATGTCTAGTTTCAGCAATGCACAAACACTGCTTATCTCCAAGTTCCACCACGTTTCTGAAAACATCCTGCAGACATCCATTTTTTTTCCTGCACGCGCGTGTTTAAGTTACTTGCTTGGAAGACATGCATCATTTCTGAGATATCTGTCAATTCAAATGGCAGTACTTACTTCTTCAGGCCCAGTGACTGAAGCAAGTTTCTGCAATTTTTGTTTACTGCCATAAAGAAATTCACACTGTATCCTGAGAGCACAAGATGACATATTATGATGACAGAACTTAATAAGGCAAGTAAATATGAAATAGCAATTCAACGGAACTTGAAAAAAAAAATTAAAACTTTACTTAGAAAAGTTTAGTTACATATATTTTGTGATATTACTTGTGTATTACTCTGTGAATGTGCTTCTTAAAAAGCAAAACCTTGCATGATTCCTTGCTGCAGTGAAAGAAATGACCAAACTTGTGTGGATGGCGAAGGGGTAAGATTGCATTGCTTAAGTCCAAACAGTAACTACATCAAATGACAGAATTGAATAGGAATATGTTTTGTATGAATGGCAGAATATATGCACAGCATTGGAAGGATAAAGACATAATACTAACTAAATAATTTTTCAGAGGCAAGAATTAGACTCGTGTAAGTTTTCTAGGCTTTTCCTTATTACATGTATCATCTATGGGGTGGTTGGTGGCCCTGCCCAGCAGGGGGGTTGGAAATTCATGATCCTTGAGGTCCCTTCCAACCCAGGCCATTCTGTGATTCTGTGATTCTGTGATCTAGCATTTTGAATGACACATCTGATCTCCCTGAGAAAAAGAACCTACTATAACTTTATTTCAAGAACAATCCAGGAGAACTAATAAAGTAATCTTAACTTCACCAAAAGTGAGACAATATAGAAATGTTCTTCTGTTTTTGTGCTTTCACACAAGATGAAAAAGAATTAAGTGGTGAAAAGCTGGAAACAACTGGAGAAAAGAATCCTCTAGCAGAAGGCCCATGATGACAGCTGGATGTTATCTTCACTTGTGATGTACACAACAGCAGAGTTTAATCTAACAGCACAACTGAACTTCACACCACACTCATCCCAGTGGGTAGCCCATGTAAATCACTGTAATTTCAGCAATATAAACCACAGCAGAAGTCCTTCCAGCCTATGATGCCGAAAAGATGCAGGAGGTTCTCAGGAAAGCCTACTGCCTCTGTTCCTCCTCTGTTCCTTGGACACAAGTATTGAACCTTTTAGAGGTTCCATGTAGAACCTTGCACACAGCCCCAACATCTGTAAAATAAACATGTCTTCACATTCAGTTTATAGTTATCTTTTTCTTATTGTCATCCAACCTTCCATCCAAAGACCTAGTCAGAACTCCTTTTTGCTAGTAATCTGGAAGGATAAGACTGTTGTGATTCAAGCTTTGGAAACATCCTTCATTTTCATCTAGATACACTATAGGTTTTGTCAGAAGATTGCATTTGAGAGGGATGAGAAACCAAACTTAACTGAATAGTGGGGCGAACTAATAATAATTTACATCCGTGGCTATTCTCTAGCCTTAATCTTGAGAACTGTAATGAACCACAAGTCTACAGAAGAGAACTTGTCAAATTCTTAATCAAATTTTTCCTTTGTAAGTATAATTTATTATCATTTCCAAAATTATCTTCACAGACTACTGCAACAACAAACACAAGTCCATGCTGATCAGAACATCATCTCACTAGCTGATCTAATCTCACCGAGAGAAAGGGAGGCTTATAAAAAAATGCTGAAAGACTAAACATTGCACCTAGTGCCAAGTTTCGCTTGACTCATGCTATATGAAAGCGGAGGCCCAAATAGCCGATGTTCTTGTCTGCCAGAGGCTCATGTTCTCAAGTATAAAAACATTTTATATTTGCCAGTTATATTTCCAGGAATCACCAAGTTCTATTAAAGAGGACATTTAGTAGCTCATATGACACCATATACTATATTTAATTTCTCTTTCAAATGCATTAAGAAATGTTTTGTCAAATACAAACTCTTCACAAACAGAACATAATCTGCACGGCTATGAGTACACAGATGTTTATGTGTGACAGAGATTTTAGAAAGTTTAGGCTCTAATTCATCTTTTCTGAAAGGTTCTGTATTTTACAAGGTCAGATCAGGAACTTTCAAATTAAAACAAAAACAAGAGCTATGAATGAATGTACAGAAGTAAGGAACAACCATTATGCTGTAGCTCATACCGCAATTCAAAAGCAACACAGTCAAAGGGATGCAAATAACTTTCTTATTTTGGTGCTTCTGGTGAGATTTTAAGTAGCCAGGAGCTTTTCAGTTAAGGAAAAAAAAAACCAACAAAATATGAAAACTCAGCATATTCCAGTGCTATGCTCCCTGACTACATGCCAGAAAGAAGATAGAAACATTTGACATTTCTGATCTTCCTTCTAGAGGGAAGCAGAGAGTCAGTCTTCCTTATCCCAAACTGTGCAAGCATATGCTGGTGTTCAGAGACGTAACATGGACATATCAGAGGCCAGACCACCCCTCCCCATAGGTTGTACCAGCCATAGCTGACCCATGGGAAGGAGCAGGGAGGAAGCGGTGCAGGGTGACATGATGCAACCTGGGCAGAGGAGACAGAGCAGGGCAGGCATGGGTTCACCCGACCTCATTGAGAAGGAATCCTGGAAAATGTAATCCCAGGATCTGCTGGGATTTGCAGGCCTCATAGAAAGGCATATTTGGAAGGAGTGCAAGATAGAAGCAGCCTTCTGTCTAACAATTGAGAGATCTGAAATAAACTAGGGCTGATGCTGGTCTCTGTGGTGAGCAGGGACAAAACTCCACTTGCTGGGCTGTCCCTGTCAGGGCCTGGGAGGCAGCCAGCAACCACCACAGCACTTGGGGTAGTATTATGCTCTGAGTACAGGCCTTTTTTAAAAACAAACAAACAAACAAACAAGACTGACTAGAAGTGATTTTAGTTGCTTGTTTGTTTATACTTCACCTGCTCTGGGGAAGCAACTCTCTTCAGGGCAAAGATGTACTGTTTGTTTTTAAAACAACCTGACAGGCAAAGCCTGCAGGGAGGACTGGTCTGTAACATGCAGGAGAATCACACACAGTGGTAATGGATTCAAAGGTTAATGCAGAGTAAATGAGGAAATTAATTAGGTTAATGAATGCCCTCAGCCAGCCACCCACTACCCTTTCATCCAAATATAAAGGCACCACCACACTCCAAATCTAGCTGTATCACCCAGAGGAGTAAGAGGAATCAGAGACCACAGAACCCTGCCAGGTGCAACACATGCAAGCTCTGAGTGTGTAACTCCAGACTAGTGTACTGGGCACGGCCCCTTCTAGGCCACAATACCTCATGGATCAACTGGCTTCAGGCTGAGAAAGCCATGCTGATTGCTATTTGACTTGCTGTGGTGCACAGTTTACAGGATTTTATGCTGCAACTGAAGAAAGCTATTCTTTTCAAATATGTTTGCATCACTGAGCGTGATCAATTTTACTTACTGGCCATCATGCAGGTGGAAGGCTCACCTACTTCCCAACCCATCTTTATAGAACTAGACTCATACCAGCTCCTGAAAGGCCCACAGGTAGTTAACATCCTATCACAGCTTTCATTCCAGCAATGTTTCAGATTTCAGACTGATTTACCAGCTCCAGGCAGCCCTGCTTGCACAGGGGAGGGATGAGGTGACCTCCAAAGACCCCTTCTGACCTCAGTCAGTCCGTGATGCTGCTGTGCACTCAACTTTCTGGCTGGACCATGGTTTTCATAATGTGGTTTCTCCTCATTTCCAGCCAGCCGTGTAGGAGAAATACAAGTTCAG
>PPHD01005224.1:0-26789 GCA_002909625.1 Bambusicola thoracicus | reverse complement strand
TTTCCACAGCTTTTTGGTTGGGTAAAATTTACTTCCTTCTGTGCAAAGTCAGTGTTTTGGGGCAAGGCGTGGCCCCAGGGCAGGTGAGATGCAGCTGCACATCATGCTGCACTAAGAGCTGTACCCTCCAGAAACACAGGGTGAGCCACGCAGCTGCTTATGCCATTGAACACCTCTCCATGGACTGCAGGCTGCGGGTGGCTCAGCCTTTCCTGCAAGCGTACAGCTGAGGAATGGATGAAGCTGCTTTCTCCTTTCTGCTCCCGAATTGGAGTCAGTACAAACAGGGAATTGAACCCTGAATTGTAGAATGCCTTGGGTCGGAGGGGACCCCAAGGATCATCAAGCACCAACCCCGCTGCTGTAGGCAGGGCTGCCAGCCTCCACATTTAGTACTAACCCTGGTGAGAGAAAACTGCTGGCAACCCCAGCCAGCCACCTGAAAGGCTGGATAGCAGCTTCTGTAGGAGTGGGATCAGTTCTCTCTCCTTTGCAGAATCAGCAAAGACAATTGCATTAAGCCCACCTGCTATGCCTATGGTAGAGATGAGATGAATAGCAAGCTGAGTTGTTCCCACTCTGATTTGCTGTGAAAATCTGCTGCTGCAGCACAGTGACTCCACACTGCTCCTGCTGCAGGTTGTAGCTTAATGCCACAATGTAGCCTGAACTCTATTCCCTGCCAGTTATCCCTCTACCTCCTATTTGGTTGAACAGAACAAGTTTTGTTCAGCAGCCAGATATAAGCTTAATCTAACTTCAGAAAATAAATCAGAAGTATTTAAGCTCCATAAATCACCATCAGCTAATGCATAATAGAGAATCAGAACACTGCAACTAGATAGCTGCAGCAGGACAACTTTTGTTTCATCTCTAATTTAATGACTGTTATTTATTAGCTCTGCTGATACAACTTGAATGATTCCAAACTGTTACACCAATCTATCAGGAAAATCTGCTCTTCTGTAGTATTGCAAGTACTGTTGCAAAGCCAAAGGGGCTGCAGGATCCACAGGCTGGTGAAAAAATTAAATATAATTGCAGGAAAAAAAAAGCAGGGGGGGAAAGATGTGACTGTTTTCCATTTAAACACCATATAGGTGGTGTCTAAATACTCAAGTGGGGAAAGCACAGCTGACCCACTCTGTCACCTGTGTCCCCCATAGCTGGTGCGGATCTGGTAATTACAGAGTCATAGAATTGCTCAGGCTGGAAAAGACCTTAAAGATCAGCAAGTCCAACCACAACCTAACCATAGTACCCTAACTAACAACCCTTTGCTAAATCGTGTCCCTGAGCACCACATCCAAACGGTTTTTAAACACATCCAGGGGCGGTGACTCAACCAGTATTGCCTGAGAGTCTGTGCAGCTCCCAGGTTACATGGCTGCCTTGATTAACATCAAGCACATGGCTATTCCCATAAATAAGGGCTGATCCTATAAATGATGATTTTTCTTATGCATACCTACCAACAACGTACACATGAACTCACCAGTCGTTTGGGGCAGGAACTAGAGAAAGTACAAATATTCCATAATAGCCTACAAACCAATGGTGTGTTCTCCCCAAGGAAAGGGAGGTGTCCTTTAGCGACAACTTGTAGATTTGACATTTAGCTTCATTTCTTGAAACAGTTTGCTTTTTTTTGGGTGAACTGAGACACAGGTGGGACGCAGATCTCGTCTAAGTAGCACTAACATTTTAAGTGCAGTCTCCAATGCCAGTCACACACCTGTGTTTTCTGAGCTGCTGCTGCTCTCCTGGCTGTACTGCTTAGATGATGTCAGTGCGGAGCTCCTTCCACACAATGTTCCACAGCTGTGGTCATTAAGAGTTTTTCTGCACGGCAGTTAATTGGGAGTTCAGTGCCTCCATCTGATAGATAGTGGATATAGCAGACAGGTTCAATAAAGCCTCCCCAGCATTAACTCTTGAGCAATAATCACACAGTAAAATGGATTGTTTCCCTAATGCAGTGCTGATGTTTGCTTTGTAACTATGTGCAATATTAATAGCTATGAAGGCTTTCTTGAAGCGCATGCCTTCAACCGCCACAGAAAGATGGATAATTAAAAGCACTCAGATGTGAATTAGTTTGATTTAGTGTGGTAAGCCTGCACTGCTCTTACAATAAAGGTGTTTAGGACTCAATCCTAAGGTAGTTAAACCAACCTTCTGCAAAAGTAGGCTAAGGCAACGCAAAGATCTGAGAATGGCCTGAGTTGGAAAGGGCCAATATGATCATCTGGTTTCACCCCCCCGTGCTGTGTGCAGGGTCGCCAACCAGCAGCCCAGGCTGCCCAGAGCCACATCCAGCCTGGCCTTGAATGCCTGCAGGGATGGGGCATCCACAACCTCTCGGTTTTGGGACCAGGTGGCTCAGAGCTTGCCATGGGGACAGGGTGGAGATATCACAGCAGCCGTAGCTGTTTTGCCACCTGTGTTCCGTGCCAGCAATCTGCAGTTCCACAAAGCCACTGTTCTGCCTGCTTATTGGGCTGGACTGGCTCTGGGGACCAAGCTGAGCTCACCTACTGTGTAGATCCTGACCAGGTGAAGCAGAGTGCCACGTTGGGTTATGTGCATTAACCGGCAGTAGGGTTTAAAACAACATCGATACCTGAACGTACGGAACTCCCGTTACACACACCCTGCAGGAAGTGTTCAAACACTGCAAATGCTTTACACAGCGATTATGTAAACACGCCAAGCTCGGTGCCGACATGGGAGGTCTGGGATGAAGCTGCCCGTCGCACAAACTAGCAGCAGTTATTGGGAACGGCAGCTGCTACCCGCACCCCACCATTCTGGGGAGGTCCATCCGAAGTCACACTACGGCACCTCATGTGAGATGTATTGTACCCGGGGGGCTGAATTTCGCAGCGGGCAAAGAGTTAATTTCTTTCAGCTGAGGCTCGAAGCGGAGGACTGCAGTAAAACGAGGCAGAAGCAGCGCTCCCCACGTCTCTTCCAGCCCGCCCAACGGCCCCGGGGCGCTTTCCTTGAGGCGGGGCAGCCATCCCGGGAAATCCCCAGGAACCCCCCCGGCCCCCGCGCGGGGAGACACCGCGTGAGTCACCGGGACCCTCCCCCCGCTCTGCCGCCCGCCTCTATCGCGGCGTCGGCGCTGTCAGCTGGCGGCAGCACCGCTCCTCGCCGCCCGCGCAGCCCGACCGTGAGGATGGACGGACGCGGACCGCACCTCGAGGGGCTCCGAGCGGCGGCCACGCTCCCTCGGACCGAAGGGGAGAGCTGCCGGACGGCGGCGTGAAGCGGCCGAGCCGCTCCGGGTGCCCCCCCCGCCCCGAGCGGGGAATGAGAGGCGGCGGCGGCGCGGGGCTGCCGGAGTCCGCCGGGACGCACCATGCGGGAGCTGGCGATAGAGATCGGCATACGGGTGCTGCTCTTCGGGGTCTTCGTGTGAGTAGCGGCCGGGCAGCGGGAGGGGGTAACGGCACCGGCGGGCGTCTCCGGTAGTGCCTCAACTTTCCTTCCTTGCAGCCGGGAGGCGGAGGAGAGGGAGGGGGAGAGGGGTCGGCAGCCCCTCAGTGCCGGGTAACGGCCGTCAGCCGCCCCGCAGCCGCTGTTGGAGAGCTGCCCCCGCTCTCTCGGGAGCTCTGGGCGAGGGGAGATGCTGCTGTTCCCGTGTACAGAGTGAGGGGGAGCGCTGTGCCTGGGGGGTTTACTCCCTGGAGGTGTGGGAACACTTCTGGCCCGGGATGATGCGCTGCAGGAGATTTTTGGAGAATGATGTTCCTAACGCTTTGTGGGAGAAGTGTGCAAAAATCAACCAACCAAAAAACAACCAAACCAACCAACCCAAACCTACTGCTGTTGTCGCTTTGACGATTATAGTTGGAATCGCGTCTCGGCAGCGGGAGAGCTCTGGTTGCCCCGGGGGGGGCTCCTGTCGTGGGGAGCCGCCGCCTGGAGCTGAGCGAGGTGTGTGTGTAGAGGGGCTGGAAAGGCACCTCCGCATATTACTACGTGGGAAGGCAAGTCATGACAGTCTGCTTGCTGAAAGAGCAGAAAGCAGTTCCGTGTTGTTTTGCTCCCTTCCCTTTCGGAGCTGTACCCATTTCATTTTTTCTCTGATGGTTCTCCGTGTGTTGGAGCAGTGAGAAGTTCAGTTCTTCATTTAAGCTGGCTTGATGTTGAAAAATGAATATCCAGAATCTCTGTGGTCTCTCTCTAAAGCGTCACAGATCAGGTTCTGCTGTTGCCTGTTTGCCTGCGAAGCATTGGATTCAGATTGTCACCGATGCATGCAGCAGTAGTGGGGCATCTATTAAAGCACGGCACTGACTTACAGCAGCGATGCTGGCGTGCTTTGATCTGACTCCTTTCTGAGTCTCATGGTTATTAATAACTTGCCCAATTCACTGGTAGTTGAATTTTTCCTCACTGCTCATTTCTCTCTGATCTTCATTTGCAGCAGTATATTTGCAGTGTGTCTAATCAGCGTCGTCCTCTTCCTTCTAGGAAAGACTTTCTTTCAGTGACCTGAGAGGTACCTTTGATACCTCTTGATTCAGTTACATCTTTACAAGTAGCCCTGCTCCTTTCAGCATAACTCTAATCTGGAATGCATGTGATTACAGGATGAGAGCAGACCTCAGGATCCAATGCCAAACCAGGATCAGACCTTTTGCATGTGTAATTCAGCACCTGCACCATCCAGTGCGACACTTTATTAATATAGATTATTAAATCATGCCCCACTGTAATAATGCTTTCTTGCTCGTGTTTCACTTCAGTCCTTGTTTCCCCTCTAAAATACTTTGTCATTTTTTGCTCTTCCTATATGCAGTTGTTTTAAAATTAACTGAATGGGTGGCTGAAGGAGATGCTTTTGGTGGATTCCCCGCAGTGCCAAACGGCTGATGCCTGTGGAAGCAGCTGTCATGTATTCTTATGGCTCAGCTCCTGCCTGCTTGGAATTCTGCGGAGTAATTTAGATATTGTAATAGGTCATTAGGAGCATTAACTGACATCTAAAACTAAACATTCCCATCAGGGTTGGCGTTTAGTTTCATGAAGATCTGCGCTTTATTTGTTGGCAGTGATTGCAAGAATATAAACTCTAAGTAAACAAAACCAATGGCTTTTATAGTGAAATAATCTTAACATCAAGTACAGTCATTTTTTTTGCTGTTGCGATTGCTACTGCTATTTGGTATTTCTCTCAGCTTTTCAAAGAGGCACTTGTCCTTTGAAACCCCTTCGTGTTTGTTGTTTTCTCTGGCTTTGTAGACAACAAGAGCATGCGTTTTTATGGAGTTCTGAGTTCATTGAAATATCTTTTCAAGAACGAACAATTACAGATGAAGTTGGAAGCCTTGGGACCGGAACCCAGGCAACAGCAGTGTAAGCTCTGCTGCAGGAACTGTTTCTAGGAATGAAAAGGCTGTGTGGTTCTGTCCTCTCTTGGAAAGGAGTGCCATTAGCATCAGTGAGTTGAGGCCAGGTCTGAGATGCTAACAGTGGCATTGATGATTGTTGACCAGGAATTGGGCTGAAGGGAATTATATCATTCTGAGAAGGTGTTGATCACTTTGATTGCAGCAAACCAGTGCTGGAAGTCTGAGCTTGAAGAGAATGGTTCCATAGTTATGGGGCGGTCATGTAAGCCATCTGTGCTTCTCAGATGTCTCTAGTTTCAACCTACTGACTAATGTAACTCCGTATGATACACTGGCATATTTTGTACTGCAGAAAGGGAAAGGTGCATGTTATGTGCTATAGCTTTACTTGGTGATAAATTTCTTAAAAATGGAGGTGTCAAAACTTATGCTGATTTCTGAAATTGAATGTATTGCCAGCTTGAATGTATTTTATAGCAACAACAGACATATTTTCTATCCTCAAGGCTGGCAACTTATTTTTCTTTCCCCGGTAGCTAAAGTTACCAACTTTGCTTATGTCACTTGAAGGCAATAAACCCAATACTTTTCATTTATGTTCTCTTCTGTCACAAGAATGTACAGCATTACAAGCTATGCCCATTTTTGGTGGTTGAGTACTTGTTTGGCTGAGTTCAGCGGGCTTTAATGATAACTGACTCAGTTCTACACACTGTGTTCTTAGCAATTGTGAAGTGTTCACTTAGCAATTAAAGACCGGTTTGGGTATTGAAATTAAGCAGCTCAAGCTTCTGTGCATTAAGAGATCTGTGCTGAAGGGCATTTTATCCCTCAGGATTTACTACTGTTGAAGAAGAGATTAGTTAGGAGAGATTTATTTGAGGACCTACAGCTGCCTGAGACTCAGAAGTGGAATTCAGAAACAACTGGTTGCAGTCAAAAACGTACTTGATGCTCACTTGGCTGGGAGAGTAACTAGATGTACTTTGAGTTCCCTGCAGCAAAGCTGCTCTCCAGCCATAAGTCACAAACTGCAGAGAGATCAGCAATATTTCTGTTCCACCCTACAGCTTTTCCTCGTTCCTCAATATGAGCAAATTCATATTTAGTTCCCAAGATACTCAGCCTTGTACCTTTTGACTGAACTGAGCTGTTCCTAATGAGCATAGATGGTCTGCTGCATCCTGGACAAAGAAAATCCTCGCCGTGTAATTCGGCCAGTTATTACTTCATGCAGTTTCACATGTTTTTCAACTAAGCTTCACGCAATTATCATTTCAGGTTTTTGGTTTCAGATTGTTATTTGTTCAGAAGTATCTGAGAGTACGTAACTGGATTTTTGATTGAGATTTTTTTTTCATGAAAGGCATCAGAGATAGAAATGGTCCATTTACTGTAACCACTGTTACAAATACTGTGCTTATAGGAAACATTCCTGTGTCTATAGGAAAACAAACCACCACAGCAGTTTAAAGAATGATATATGAGCTCGCATCCCTGTTTGCTTCATTTTGTGCTTATTCCTATGACTTGGAGCACTTTATGATGCCTAACTGGTGCTGAACCACACTGAATGTGATCAGTTTTTCTGTTCCATGCAGATGGTGACGTTGTCGCTTATTGAATGTCTGATGAAAGCAAATTGTTTTGACTGACTTGTTTTTATTAAGGTGACTGAAGAAAATATTTGTGAGCCAGCACAAGGAGTGATGTCCTTAAAATGATATTCATCTGCTCTAAAAGTAAGGAATACATTGAGTGGTAGCTCTGAGCAAGCCTGAAATTGCCACTAAGGCTGCTTCTGTTTCAGTTGTTCAGTTTTAGTTATCTTCTACAAGGAAAACTTTCTCAGCCATTTCACGACCACGATATTGCCTTAATAGGAAGATGAAAGGATTTGTGTGTCTTGTGGTGTATTTAGTGCAGTGACTTTTGGTGTCAGCAGCATATTGCTTATGTTTCATGAGCTGTCTAAATGATGAAAAAGTCTTCCGAGGACTGCTTCATCAAACCTCAAGCTATTCAGTGAGTGCGATGTGATTAAAACATAAACGTCATTCGGAGTAATTGGATGTCTTCCCTACAGCACAGTTTCATTAATAGCCTCCCTTGGGGCAGAGTGTTTATCTGCAGGCTGATACGTGAATTTACACACACGTGAGTGTACAGTGTTAACTAATACTGATGTCTTTTGCATGCGTGCTTTGTTCAGACTCTGGCTTAAGCAAATGCAAACTGATACAGTGTATGTTGGATCTCTTCAAAACGTACAGTATTGTGGTTTTAATTGAGTTATGAATATGTGTGAAAAGCTTTAGGCTGGGAGGCACTTCCAAGCAGCTTTCGTTGTCATGGGTGGGGATCTGGATAAGTTGCCTTCAGAAATAATACTGTGTATTGTCTTGTTAATACAGACAGAAAATCAATTAGCTGAGGCAATTCCACAGTGCTGCAGTTCTGCCTTCCTGTTTTTCTGCAGTTTGAGTTTGCCTTTTCAATGTAATATCCATTGAGTTTTGGAGGATAGGCTGAGCTGGGACTGCTGAGCACTTAGAGAGCTGTAGGTAAGGTAAGCAGAATGATACCAAGAAGCAAAACATCAGGCTGTGACATCAAGATGTTTCCTCATGTTGACACAAACTGCACAATGTCTTGGACTAAGACTGCAAAGAATGCTTCAAGGCTAGGATCTATAGGGGAGCATTTCAAAGAGAAGTTGGTATTTGGCCACATGAGCTCGTTAGTCTGTTTTGTCCTATTTTCTTGACCTTAAAACTTTGACTTGGTTTCGAACCTGGTTTTTGACCTGAAGTCACGGACTTCTCTGTACCTTAATATCTCTTCTGTGAAGGGAGAATAATACTTTTTCAGACCCTTGGTTCATTTAGATGATAAATTCTTTATTAAAATGCATATGGACAGTAGCCAGACCCACTGAGCAGTGAATTTTCCTGGAGCCTTTTCAGAGTTAGTTTCACAAATAGTAATGATAATAGGAAGTGAGAGTATCCACATGCTTGATTACTGCCTGTTTAAAAATAGGTAGTCTATTGTAAACCATAACTGAGATCATGCTAAAAATGAGGGAATTTAGTTGCCCAGGCTGAGCTCTGCTTCACTGAGTATGGCTAATGCACAGTTAAGGCAGAGACTGGCTTTTAAAAAAAGACCTTAGCCTCTCTGGTGCCTGATCTGAGAGCATATATCAAAGGTTGCACATGGAGCTTCAGAGGCTGCATGTGGAGCTTGAGCAGCAAGCAACAGGCTTGTTCTGTGCTCGGCAGAGTCCGGGATGCCTTTGAAGCCATGGAAGAATTAGAATGCCATGGAGCTCCTCTAACTCACTGATACATCACAAAGTAACCTGATTTTTTTTTTTTTTTTAAAGCTTCTATCAGCTATGTCTCCTTGAGAGGTTACTGTAAAACAAAAGTTCCTACGTACCCATTGTGCTGCATGTAATACAGAGCACACAATGCAATGGCCGTGTGCCTGTCCTAATATAGATGGAATATCACTGAGCTAACAGAGGCAATTGCAGTTCGGTCCTCACAGAGCTGAAGCTTCTGTTTGCATTGTCTTCTTATTTATTGAAGCTAGAGTAGTATTGTGCTGACTTTGATTTAAAACAAAATAAGTTGTTCAGGGAAAAGCTGCACCCCATAATGTGGTGGGTTTTTTTTTGCTTCTTTTTGGTCTGTGTGTGTGTGTGCAGACTTTTGTCTGTTCAAACGATAAACAAAAATCTACAGAACAATCTCAATACTTCTAGATTGATTATGCCAGGGTTCATATTTTTTTGTCTTACCTGAGTTCCACGGAACAAAATGGGATTTAATGTCAAGAATTCTAATTTTCCTATGAATAAGACAGGGTTCACAGATTTGTCCACAGCTAAACTCTCATATGAATCCATACTGAAAAAGGGTATTTTCTTAAATGTAAAAGTGTCTGCTCCAGATTTTTGAGGAGTAACTGGTGACTGTGTGTCTTCACATTGAATCCTATGTACTCATTGGCTTTGGCACTTCACTCTCAGCTTTAGCTGAGAACTTTTTATAGCTAGAATTTTACCAATCCTGACGTGGTTTCTGTAAGGGAAAGTTTTCTTTAAAAATGGAATTTTACACTTTGATCTAAGCACAGTCAAGCTGCACTTCCTATGAAAGCCTTTGCTGTAAGAAGTAGGGATGTGCCGCAGTCTCATTGCTGAGAATGTGCGTGTGCCGAGTTTGGAGTTACCATGCCAAATCTTTGGTCCCCCAGTCTGGTGATGACTTTGAAAAATCAGTGCTCAAAAGCAGTTGGCAGAATCACTGACACCGAGAGTGGATTAAAGACTAGATGTAGTATATTTCCTGTGGTTTTCTTTTTCCTTCCTATAGTGAGTACTCTACTGAACAGATGTTTTGAGTACAGTATCTGCATTGGCAAGGACTGATGGATGCAAAGAAAGTAAAGACAACACATGCATCCTTTTTGTAGTATTGGTTGCGATGGGCTGATGAACATCAGGAATTTACTGCTTGAATGATTAAAGAAAGACAGTGGTTTCTGAATGAGAGTAACAGCTTTATATACGATCCAATTGGATTGCCCTCATAGAATAAACAAAATTGTCATCAAGTGTGGCAATTGAAATAAGCTTTCCATAATTTCTCATCTTTTTAAGATATTTTAATTCATGTTTTTACTTCTCCATGTAAATTTGAGATCATTATGTTCAGTCATTACCATGCAAGGAACTCTGTGACTAATCTACGTGATTCTGAAGAAAACCAGGTCAGGAACACTGTGTAGTTGTAAACTAGAGTGCTGCAGTCCTTGTGTACTATATTAGTTTATTTTTCTGCATTACAAATTGGTTTTGGCTTTAACTACTACTGAATATCTCCCTAGTTAAAATACTGCTGACTTTTAATTAAAATTACACATAGCTGAAATTGAATAAGTGTGATGTTGGGTGCATTCTTTTTTGGTGGTGGTGGGGTTTTTTGTGGTTTTTTAGTCTGTTTTGAAGTGTAGGTTAGCATAACAGGGTTTGCAACTGGTGATTTCATAACTGGCTGATTAAGATAACTCATGCAAGTAAATTTGAAAGAATCATGGAGGGTTGAGATGATGGGAGGATACAGAGAACTTTTTTTCTTGGGTGGAGGTGGGCGGGGAAAAGGTGGAAATAATTGAGCTGCTGAGTCTAGAAATGACAGTAATTTCCTCCTTTAAGAGCCTGCTGTAGAGACACACAAAGAGAACAAACTGCTTCTCGTTTCCTTTGGGAACTTAGAGGAAGGAATGAAGCAAGGGAGACTTAAGTGGAGTGTGGGGACGTACAGCCCAATTCTAAGGACATCTGAGTGCTGGGATGGATCGCCTGAGGCACACATGGAATCTGCACCACTGGAAACTTTAAGAGCAACTTATTCTAAAATACATCAGGTGTTTTTTTGTTTATTTGTTTGTTTTTATCTGAATTTGAAACTACATTACTGGAAAGAGGTACACTTGGTGACCTTGTAGGCTGACATGAAGTGACTGAGCAGACTGTCACTTGTTCTGCCTGAGCATCTGTCCCAGCACGTGGGAGACGTTGAGACGTTAAAGCAATGTTTCATGTTTGGCTCATGCTGATGGGCAGAGAAGGGAATAGTATGACTAATACCAAGTTACTTGGAGAATACTTCAGCAAAGATAGGGCAGAAGCTGATGATCCCTTATGGCTGGAGGGCATTGCCATGTCAGATACCTTATTCTGAAGATCCCGCACTGATAAGACTGTGAGGAAAATGGTATCACAGATGACATGAAATATTCCACCATGCAATCATGCATGTCAACGTCTTACTGTATTTTGAGTAAGATGTTTTACTGCTGACCTTGGAATTGATAACGGAGGTGTAACAGTCAGCTCAGAAATATGTCTGACACAGCTTTGTGGCACCCTACCAAGTATTGTGAAACCTTACAAATTGAAAACAGCATGGTGAACATCATTTGATATAAAGTGTTATATTTTCATTAGCTGCTCATTTCCCCTAATGGGAGAACAGGTCTAAAAGCCTGACTGTACTCTCATGGCCAACACAGAAGCCATTAATAATGTTATTCCTCTTGTGTCCTAGGTGCTTTATAGGGGTGTAGCTCTTGCTATTGGACTTCAGTAAATGGACTTCACAAAATGCTAGGAGTGTTGTTCATATTCCCTGTTAATATATCTTTTTTTGATCATTATTCATGCTAGTCTCTGGAATGTGTAATTATTCACACAAGTGTTTTTGGAGTCAGTGAATTTACCACAGTTGGATTTAATTTTGATTTGAATGTAGTTAGGTCTTTTTTTTTCCCTCCGACAATAATGAAGTCATTGCATAAAACAACTTGAAAGGAAAAACGGGAACAAAATGATTCATAAATTCATGTTAAATTTAGTGTAGATCTTGGCCCAGAAAGTATCTCTTGAATTATACTGAAGCGTTTCATTTTATAATCTGCATTTTTTTTAAAAATAAGGTTAATGGAGTTTGATAGATTCCCAAACAAAACAATCTGCTGTGGTTAAAATGATATGTTCCTGCTTGACCAGCAATTGCTATAACATTAGGATAATTGTCTGAGCAACTGCTGAGAATTGTTTGGCTAAAAAGCATTGAGATGATAAAATCAATCATTAAAATGCATGGAAAGCAAAATTTTGACCGTCTGCAGTGCATTTTGATTCATTATTCAGATACTTGCTTGGATGGTTTTAACCTGTAATATGAATTCCACTCCTCCGTTATTTACAACAGTGTACCACTGCAGGTTTTGAAACTTCTGTGGGCTGTGTCAGTGTTTGAGCAACTAAAGGTTTTCTTTGTCTCTTCCCATCTCCCCAAAAGCACACATAAACACACACAACTTCTGTGAAATAGCTTTCGTAATAGGAAATACTTAATACCGTAAATTGTGTTTTCATTAACAAAAATGATAGATAAGCAAAGAATATGTAATGGTTTTCACTTTGTTGATGTCTATACCACTGTAAGACTGTATCACTGTTGATGCTATTGCAAGTTGCAGTACTGCAGCTTTACTGCATTCACTTTAGTACACTGACAATAAGTAGCAGCTGTAACTTGCTTGCCTTGTGCTTGATCTACATCGTTGTTGTGTGAGTACTGATCAGAAGAACTGAACTGCTTTTTCGCCTCAGAAGCTGGTAAATGCTAAGTCCTTTTTTTTTTTTTTTTTTCAGAGCTTTTTTTTCTTTATTTTCCATAGTGTTCTGCTGAGCAGGAAAGAAAAGAGGCAAAGATCACTTTCCATGTTATGTGAAAGAAAATTCAAAAAATATAAAAACAGCCTAAATATGACAATGTGACTCATTTTTACAGTGCTTTCTTCCTGTTTCAGTATAACTATTTGTCTCCTCTCCTGATCAAAACTGCAATGCAGCATGACCCAACTATTCCCAGTTTCTTTCAGTGCACTCATTTCCAAATATTTCAGTTCTCTAAGGAAGAAATGATGGCAAAAAAGGTTGTATCTAAGCTGGTTAAGTATTTTAACTCCCAGATGCCCAACTTTTTCCCCATGCATGGAAGCTTTCCAGACTTAATTTCTTCATTCTGGCAATAATGAAGCTCAGCCATGTTTAAGGCTAAACGTGCAGGCAGCACATGAACAAGGAGACTGGAGAGACTGGAAGCTCTCACAGCTCAACTGTTTGGCTCCGTTGATGGCTTGTGGTGTTTGGGTAATCCTTTCTCTTTCCTTGTAGGTTCAGTATGCCTGAGGTAATGTCACGAGGGAAATTTCCAGAGGTAGTTCAGATGCTATGGTAGAGAAAACAGTAGAGGTATAATTTAGTTACTAAGGAAATTCACATTAAATTCTTATACTCTAGGCTATTCTCTTTTCAGTGTTGTGAAAGAATTGCTGGCTCGCAATTTCATATTTTCTAAGAGCATTTACATGTCATTTATATATCATCTCATAAACAGCAAAACTCTTGTCATTTAATTCATATTATTTCTTGAATTTGGGCTAAGCTTGGAAGGGAAAATTTGAGAAGTGTTGGGTCTGGTTTTAATCCGTTTCTTCCTTATATTCAGTTTCGGTACACATAGCTCAAGTCATGCTGCAGCAGACTTGGGCCTAATCCCAGGCACAGCTGGTGAAGCCTGGGTAAATACAGCCTCAAGTAGCTCATCAGAGAAGGGTCCAGTGGCTCAAGAATATTTAGAAACTCCGCTATCTTATTAGGCACATTGTTGAAGAGCTCATCTCACATTGTGGTTGATGTTATTGGTCAAAGTTCACTTTGACTTGGGTGCCATGTTAGCTGCAAGGAGAACAGAAAGCAGGATGACCATTCGGCATCGAAAGGCGGTAGCACTCAGACATACAACTGTTAAATCAATGGATATATGAAGCAAATCTGGACACTGTGCTATGCTAGTATGATTAAAGAAAAATGCTGCAAACTCTTTTGTCATCACATCTGAAAAATATGACAAACATGATTTTATACATGTATGTCTATTATAGTAGTCTGCATCAGGATTTATTTTAAATCCCTTGATCAAAATGATTTCTCATATCTAGAGGGCTAATATGGGCTTATGTGCTAATTAAACATAACATTGCAATTGCTAATTTAAAATATTCAGAAGTCTCTTCGATCAGGTGACAGTGACTCATCCAAAGTCAAATCTACCCTGGAGAAAACATCCTCTACTTGCCACTGTTGTTAAATAAAAACAAGATGTAAAATGCTTTTTAAATTATTACTTTTTTTTTCTTATATCTCCTTATACCTAATTTTACTGGATTAATGTCTGCCCACTTTCCTCCTTATTCCTCCAATTCTGTTCTTAAGTGCTTTCTAATTTAATGCTTCTGCTGATTTCTTTTATTTGTGGGCAAGTCTTGCTAGCTTTCTTTTGTGTTTTAAATGAAACAAAGCTTTCAGATGCCTTACTCAAGACATACTGTTTTAGGCATGTTATTAGACTGACACTGTTCTTCATTTGGGTTATCTTGTAAGAATATTAGGACTGCAAATCAGTGTTTTGCTAGGAGTAGAATAATAAAGGCAGTTTCTCAGGGGTAGGAAAAGATCACCCATTCACAAGGCAAATGCCACAGGAGGAGACATTTGCTAACCTTAATAGCATCTATTCTAATCTACAAATTAAGCTGCTAAAATAAGGTATGCAGTGTTTGAAGACACCCAAGGTCAGGCTGGATGGGGCTCTGAGCACCTGATGGAGCTGTGGGTATCCCTGTTCATTGCAGGGGAGTTGGACCAGCTGACCTTTAAAGGTCCCTTCCAACTCTAAGGATTCTATGTTTCTATGTTACACTACCTTATTCACCCTCTGACAATACTCAGTCTTCGTGAATGCTAGCTTGCAAACAAACAGAGGGTTTCTGCAAGTGTAGAGAGGCAGCAGATCCTCCCAGTTCTGTAGCAACAAAAACTGCCACTGAATTATCTTTTTATGGCATTTCTGGTGCATGTTACCTACCCTGTATCCTGCAGGGCATTCAAACCCAATAAAACTCCACATTAGGATTATAGATCGTTAATCAAAAGCGACGGGTGCATATAGTGCATGGCCTTGTATTGGGAAGTACATAACAGGTTTTTAGTGCTCAAAAAGGTAGATGTAAAACTTACTTTCTGTTGTTAGAGCTGCTTCTTTATCGCTTCTCAGTGCAAGTGTAAATTGCTTACATTGGCTCAGTGCAGTTACAATATGATGGGTAAAATAACAGGTTTCCATCAAAGTTTATGAAGAATCAATAAAAACATTATTTTTTTTTTCCCAAGTATATACACTCATGGACGTAAGCAGCAGTATTTGATTTTGCACTCCAGCCACAGACTGTCAAGCTTTTAATATTTTCTCTTTCTTTGGAAGAGTCTGCCAAAAAGTTCTAATTTTTCTTTAATATTATTGAGAAGAAACATGAGTAGTTATTCTCGTGTTTTGTTTTTTTTTGCAAGTAAGATACAAATGCTTTTCCAGCTACTAGTGTGTGTCGGGTAAGCGCAGATGAGTTAAAATCTCAGGTTCAGATGTGAGCAGACAACGTGCAAAAGCAGCGTTCAGAGTGATACACTCAACTGGTGTAAACAGTGACAGCCTTCTGTTCAACCCAGGTCGTGTGCTTGTAATCCCTAAAGGAAATTCCTTCACAGCTGTTGTGCCCTATGCTGTGCTCTACTTCATGGCACTTATTTAACAACTTTGGGGCTGCAAATCAGTTGTGTGAGGATGTTTCACTGAGTTATCTATTGTGCATATACTACTGTAATTAGGAGAAGCTGTGCAGAGCCCTCCCAACTTCTGTCTTGCTGATGCCACTCGCAGCTGTGCAGCTTGAACTTCAGGACAACTGATTGCATGATTTAACTTGGCACGTACATGATAAAAGCTTTTATTACTGGGTCTGAGACCTGTTCTGGGGAATGTTCTAAGAGAAAAGCATCCATGAAAGGAAGTCTGTGATGTGGCTCAAGCAGCACAATCACTACTAATTTGTTTTGAGGGGGAGAGGGGGCTGGGATTGATGATCAGACCCAAATTCATTTTCACGAGTCCTTGACTGTGACTTGTAAGGGGGTTGATGAACACCTGCACAAGCTTCTCTGCTTGCTCAAATGAGGAACAGGATTAAAAAAATAATAATAAAAATTAGGATCAGATCTGCTTGTGAAAGAACTGGTAACCAGTTATCTGATATAAAAGACTGAGTACCACAGTCACAAGTTCATTCTCTTATAGTGCTTTATCATGCCTACCATATAATCCTAATGGTGGGCCCATCCATCCTGTTCCTATTGGTAGATTGGGAACATTTTTGCTCCAGCATTTAAAGGTGCTGCTTATTGCTCTGCCTCTACTCTTAGTGACTTTCAAATGTCATTACTTTTTGGTTTTTTTGCTGCTGAATGCCACAGGATGGTAGCTGCTATAGGTGGCATTGGAAGCGCTAAAGTAAGATGCTATGCAATAGTCTGCCATTATGGGAGATGAAGAGCATGGTGGAAGCACTTGTTATAGGGTTGATTCACACAGGTCATTTAGTATTTGATTCATTCACTTTCACTGAATTTTTACCTTGATCAGTCTGTGGTGTGGTACTTGCATAGAAGTTATCTTACAGGGTTACGTGTTGTTAAATGAAAATTTGGGTAATGTAACTTGGAAGTGCTTGTGTCCTTAGAAAAGGCAGTTTTTATTTAGTGTACTCATTTAGGCAGTAAGCTGGGATGCCCAAAGCAACTTCAGGCATTTGGGTATGTGTTCATCACTGAGGTTTTTCATCTTATTACCACTCTGGTTTCTCTTACTTTCCTTTGAAAGTGACATTAAAAGGCTCTTGAAGTTAATGGATGTTCTTTCTGCCATCTGTATATGCTATCAGGCTGACCTATTCAAAACCACGCTTAATAAACTGTTAAAAATGCTGAGTAAATATGCAAATGTGCAGAAAATGTAAATACAAGCTAATAGTGTATTTTTATCTACTTACACAAAGGAAGCTTTGTAAGTTTCCTACATGCTACCAGTGAGTATTATGTCACTGGGTTTCTATTTTCAGCCATAACAGAAAATGTCTAGAACTAGCTTTCTTTATCCAAAGGCCACATCCATTTCTAACAACATCTAATCATTTAAACAAGCTTGTGTTAGCTTATGAATAGTAATAGAGTGAACTTTTGGGTAGATTGAAGGAACATAAATCACTAAGTGTCAGGCAGCTTAGAAACTGGTATGTCCTCATGATTGTTTAATAGAGTACAAAGGGAATTGCCTTCAAGCTAGTGAAATCTTGTACCCAGTCGCCCATCCGCAATGCTTCAAATAAAGAGGAGAATTGTTCTCCTATGAATTTGGTTATAAAAATTTAATTAGCAGCTGAGCTCTTTCTGAGGATGAAGAAAGTGATTTCTTTTGATATAGTCACATTCCTATGACTGTTTACTTTTAATGTCTGTATTGCTCACACAGACATAATATGCCACCTTCTGTATCTATATTTTTCACCTTCAGTGGTGATTTTGAACTATTTTTTACACAGCTTCAGCATTTTTTGTTTGTTTGTATGTTTCTGTTTAATATTTGACTATTCTTGGAAGACAATTGATAACACAAGTAAGTTAAAAAAGGATGCATAATCAAATTTAGTAGGCGATAGACAAAAAAAAACTGCTATTGCTAAATAAGGTGATAACTATAATACCTATTACTGACATTGGTAGATTTGTTGACAGTCTTTCTTTAGAAGATTACGAAGATAATATATAATAATCAGAAAATCAGTACTCAATTGGAATCAAATGCTATTTTTTTACAATTTCATCTTTTTAGCATGTGTATTCTTTTGCTTTTAAAGAAATTCAGCCATACGATAGTAACATTTTCAGGGTCATTATGATTCCTCTGAGAATGACAAAATCAGAGATAGAAAAAATAATCTATTTACTTTATTTTGAATTTTCTTACATAATTAGGAGAAAAGAAGGAAGGACAAAGAGGAAAAAAAACACATCTTTTAACTCACTTAACATCTGCTCATAATGTCAAGTGTCATCATGTCAAAATAATGAAATCTCTGGTCTAATGTGACACATTTTCTAGAAGTGCACTGGTTCTTGGAAATACTGAGACCACCTTGAAGCATAAATGTTTGTGTATTGTTTATTCTTCACATTTTGAAGAAATGCTTTGAGGCCTAGATACGTCAAAGGATGTTTTTCTGCTTCAAGGCTTTTTATGGCATGTCCATCAGCTCCGGTGCTTTGAGATCTGCTTCAAAACAGTCATCAGAACAGCAAATAGTTTGGAGAGTATGTCAGAAAAGATGCAACAACCTGAAAGATGTAGTCATAGGATTGTAGAATCATAGTTTGGGTTGGAAAGGACTTCAAAAGTTGTCCGGTTCTGGTGTCCTTGCCATTGGCAGGGACACCTTCCACTAGATCAGACTGGTTAAATCCCTGTACAACCTGATCATGAGCACTTCCAGGGAAGGGGCACCCACACCTTCTCTGGACAGCCTGTGCCAGTGCCTCACCACCCTTCTAGTAAAGAATTTTTCTTATCTCTATTCTAAATCTATCTTCTTATAGTTTAAAAACATTTTCATGTCTATCACTACACACCCCATCTTTCTTGTAAGCCCAATTTAAGTATTGAATGCTAACAAATAAATTCTCCTTCTCTTCTTTAGCCTAAATAACTCCAGTACCCTCAGCCTGTTTTGGAAGGCTGGAGTCCCTCTCCTGTCTTTGGACCTTCCGTAATGGATCCATCTGTTGGGGGTCCTAGAACTGAATGCAGTGCTGCGGATGAGGTCTCATGAGAGCAGAGTAGAGGCAGAGAATCACCTCGTTCACCCTCTGACCACTCCTCTCAAAAGATCTTCATCAAAATGCAGCCCATGATACAATTAGCTTTCTGGACTGTGAGCGTACACTGCTAGCTTGTACTGATGAATGAAATACTCAACACTTCCAAGTCCTTCACTGCAAAGCAGCTTTCAATCCGTTTATCACCCAGTGTAGATGTTTGGGATTCTCTTGACTCGGGTGCAGGACCTTGTACTGGGCCCTGCTGAACTTCACGTGCTTTGCAGGGGCCCACCTCTCGAACTTGTCAAGGTCCTTCTGGGTGACTTCTCTTCCCACTAAAGTGTTAACTGCACCACAAACTTAGTACTTGCTGAGAGTTTACTCAATCCCTCTGTCTACGTCATGACTGATGAAATTAAATAGTTCTGGTCCCGATATGGACCCTTGAGGGACATCATTCATCGCTGGTCTCTACCTAGACATCAAACTGTTGACCACAGCTCTTTGAATATGACTTCTAGCCAGCCAATTGCTTTTCATCATACAACTTAGAGACAATATTATTGTGTGGGACTGCATTAAAGGCCTTCCAGGGGTTGAGGCAGATGACATCACTTCCTCTTTCCTTGTCTATCAGTGCTGTCAGCATTGTGGTTTGAAATGCCCTTTGCGTTTGATAACTGGTACGTTTCTTCAGTGTAAAGCATCTGCTGCATGTGATTTTTCTACTTCCACAATATTTTGCACGCTTTTCCCACAAAAGTATAATGGGATAATTGAACTTCTTTAAAGGTGTAGAATGTAGACTTTTAAAAACCATTTTCCTGTATTAATGAAGGTTTTAAAAAGCACTGGTGTAGGATAGGAGTGTATGATAAGGGTAATTAATGCACGCCATACCGTAATTAATGTGAGGGGAGGTTTTAAATAATCATGAGTTTTCTGGTTGTTTTTGTTGTTTGTTTGTTTATCGTTTACATTTTTTTTTAATTATCTTCAATTGTTTTTTTAGTTTTACAGAATTTTTGGATCCATTCCAGCGGGTTATCCAGCCAGAAGAGATCTGGCTGTATAAAAATCCTTTGGTGCAATCAGACAACATACCTACTCGTCTTATGTTTGTAAGTACTACATTTCGCGATCATTTGATAGCTGTAAACTAAATCCACTACTGTTTGATAAGCAGTAAGAAACCTTTCATAAGAACAGCTTGTTCCTTTAATTCTAATGACCATTATTTTCCAAAGCAGGGGTGTCAAAACTAGCGAAACGTGGTGAATTGTGGAGAGTGACTAAAAACCAGTAATACCAGATTGGCAGAATTTAGGAATGCTGATTCTTAAGATTAAGGTTTAAACTAGTGTTAAGTAGAGAGATGCTAGAGAAACAATTAGTGAAGCTTTTAGAATTAGCTGGTTGTGTGACCTCACTAAACCTTGTTATTAGGTTAAGTGCTCTTATTAGGTTAAGTGCTTAACTTTTGAAATCCAATTTGCTTCAGGCATGGTAAGATCTGAGTTATTTGTCTCCAAATACTGTAGACAAAACCTTTGTTTTGGCTTCTGCCAATAGTCCTGAGGTATCAGGAGTGTATTCAGTGCACAGTAGAGCTGCCACTGTTCTTCTGGTTCCCCCCAGCACGGCTCATGGATATCCCTTGTCTTGTAAAGTGCAAGTTACTCCAGAAGAGAATAGAGAAGACTTATATTTATATTAAAAATACACTTGCTGTTCTTTAACTTAAGCAAGAGCATGGAAGGTGCTCTATGCTTATGACTTTCCTTCTTAGCAAACAAGGTGGCAACAGCACTGTCTAGAAGAAGCAAAAACAGTCATTTGGGACAGCTTACCTCAGCATATGGAAAGGCTTGGGTTTGTTGCTGGTGATATATCCATGTTGTGAGTACTGCTCTCAGTGTCATTTACACAATCTCAAGTTTACACCAGAGTTCACAGTACTGTTACACCATGGATATTATAAGGGTTTATGGTCTATCTGTTTCTTCATGGTTCCTCCTATTTCCAGTCAATCTGATCTCAGTGGAGGATGAGAACTTCTGCTGCAGCATTTTATCTCCCAGTGAAAGCTGCATTGCAAGGTTGTGTTGGGGTAGTGAGACTGCTTTCTGTTTTCATCACTCCCCTGAGATACAGGGCTTGGAGCCTCTGCCTTATCCACCTTCATATAACCTTGCATCAGTTCTGGTTTGTTCCAGGACCCTGTTGGGAAAATGTAAGAGTGTCACCAGAAAAATGAGGAAAAAAACAGATGGTCTGCCTCTTGTTCTTCCTCTTCCTTCCCATCCTTTGATGATACAGGATTTGCAGATAGCTTGCAAAGCGCTGGCAAAAGAAAGGAAAGAACTGCAGAAGCAAATGCACAGTAGGACTGAAAGGGAAAATAGGTCTGAGCCTAATGCTTTGACCAGTGTGACAAATGCCAGTGCCTTATCATTTCCATAGTCCATCTCCAAACTACCGTGCTGTATTAGTGCTCTGCTTTCTTCTTGCTACACTGCAGTAGTCCTAAGGCAAAGGAACTCACCAGATCCCCATATAGTGAGGCTTATAACACAGCTCTGCATGTCACAGGGGATAGAACTGAAGTAGTACGAAATGTGACTGTCAGTCACAGCAGTCACATTTGGTACTATACAGTCATAACTTTCTATGCACAGTTTGCCAAGAGTGGTGTGTGAGATTCCCTTGGAAAGTGGGATTTCTTCTGCCAAACCATTCTCAGGAGGGCTCTGACTAAAGGCACAGCCACTGAAATATCCCATGGGATCCTGAAGCAAAACAGTATTGTATACCACTGCTGTTCCATGTGCAAATCATGCTGTATGTGGAAGTGGGTTTTCTCAAAGTAGATGGAGTGCTTCTCTGTGGAATGTAACTGTAGTGTATCTTTGGCTTGCTGGGATGAATAACGAATGAGATGGATGGGCTTTTTGTCTGTGTTTCAGTAAAGCAAGGAAATGTGTTGGAATATTTCACTGCTAGAAAGTAAAACATTACAGAGATGTATCTGAGGTTAGTGGTGCTCGTCAGGCTGCTACTAAATCTGTTATGGATATGAGCCATACAGAATCATTTGATGAAATAAAGGAAAAGGAATCTTTTTGGTAAGCCAAAACTTCCTGTGCATGTTTTGATGCAGAATGAAAAGAAAAAAGCAACCCTTCAGCTAATGCTTTTGTGTAAGGAACAGCAACTGGTTCTTCATCTCTCTAAAAGATCCATATGCTTGTAAAATATGGGGAAGTCTGTAGTCTTACTAGATTTCCAAAGATTGATTGTGAAGTGGCTTGAAACAAGTTGCTACTTGAATTCTATTCTTCTCTGACTTTTTGCTGCTCCTGCTTGTTGCAAAGATTTCTAACTCCATTAAGCCACATCTGCAGCCTGTCAGCCTGCCTATATTGTGACGTGTTCTTCAACAATGAAATGGAGATATTTTTCTGCCTTTCTTTCCCAGTGGCAGTCCTTATTTTTTTGAATAAAACTAACAATCCTAGGATCTGCTTTAACAATTTTCATTTTCACTCTTGGCCTCTGAAAGCAGATATTGAGCTATGGCTGAGTGTAGAGAGAAATGAACATTTCTGAAGAGGTAGCATAACCTACCTTAAAGCTCCCTTCTGTCTCCAGGCTGTGTGAGTTTCAAGTAAAAATTTATGTTTCTTTTGCAAAAATCTGTGGCTTTCTTCCTAAATGTAAGAAAAGGAATGCAGACTCCAGACTGCTTTAATCTGCATGGCTCACAGAGTTAGATAATCTTCTGCAGATGCAGGTGAGGGGAATCTTGTCCAAGATTCGCTACTGAAGTAATAAATGCACTGCATTTTCATGCTGAGTAGGAATCAACATGAAAAGTGTAAAATGAGGATTAGGATTTATCTGTGCCATAAAAAGAAGAAAGGAATTGCAGATCTTTGATCGTAATTTGTGCTCTGAATCAGTGTCTCTGTTTTTTATTTCAGTGGGGAAGTCAGTAAAGACAGCATAATTTTAGTGGGGCTTTGGTCCCCCCATGTGCCATGTACAACTTTTTGCCTTATTTTAAAGTAGTCAGTTTCATCCTTCTGCAAGAGCTAGAAGGCTTCTGAAGGACCTTGATTTGCTTTTAAGGAAATGTGATTGTTAAGAGGTTTGTAGATTTCAGACAAGAATTGGTCAACCTTGCCTACCAGGCTGCCTTTTGCCTCTGTGGTTGAAGGTCTGAGGCAAAAAGGATGATGGAAAGACCAGTTAGGAACATACTCATGGTTTAAATGGGAAGCTACTAATGATAAACTCCTTGGTATTATAGTTGGGAGAAACTGGTTTGTGTCTGCAGAGAAAGCTGGGATGGGAGGACTGCAATGTATTAGCATTGGACTGAGTGGGATGCTTTAGAGTTAACATATAATGTCAGTCATCAACTATAGTCCAAATTGTTCTGTGCTGATGCAGATGCTCTTCAGAAAATCAAATATGGTGTTGGGTTGGATAGGGGGGCCTTGCCGAGAGCACAGTCTGTTTGGACTGCCTCCTGGAGCAATACTTAGTGTGGAAAAACATACAGGTTCTCTGTGGATCAGAGTGTGAATTTAGGGGAATTCAGAGAATTGAGAGTTGGTTGGTTGCTTTTTTCATTTATGAAGGTGGTGCTTTACGTGTAGCTCCAGGCAATTACAAATCAATTATAGCTCAAAATTTTATTACAGTTTTAATGTATTCGTTGCCCTGTAGTTGCAAAGACGAATCATCCCACTTTGCTTGAGGTCAGGAGTTCGATAGAGATCATTCAGCCTTCCAGCTTAAATGGAGCTAACTGGAACTAATTATTAGTCAGTTGGACTGTAAAGTAATCAATGCTCATGCACAATATTTGTTACCTCTTACAGGCAATTTCATTCCTTACACCACTGGCAGTCATTTTTGTGGTGAAAATAATCCGGCGGACAGACAAGACTGAGATTAAAGAGGCTTTCTTAGGTAACGTATGTCATATTTCAAGATGGAAGGTGTGTGATAGTTCTCAGAGATTAATTCCAGTTGTAGTTTGAGCCACAAAGGAAACCTGTCTCCATTGCAGTCCATTACAGTGGGTTTCAGTGCAAGCCATGTTGCAATCTTTGATTTTATGTATGCTTCTAAATGTACAGATTCTATGCCTTTGTTACAAGTCTAGCTAGCAAAGGCCGGAATTAGATCAATTTGTTCTTTCTCCAGGTGCTCTAACACAAGTGTGAAAAGATCCTCATTTTGATTTGGCTTCCAACAGTCACTTGTAGTAAATTCTGAAATGACTTATAGTGATATTTTACTGTTAAGTCTATTGAGCTGAGGTAACCTTGATGAATAAATTGTGTTCAGTAACAGTGCTGAGTTTCACTTTCTGTGGTGTGTGAAGAAAAGGAGCTTTGGATTAATTTCTTCATCAATTTTTCTCACCTTTTAAAAAGAGGCTTTTGTGTTTTTTTCTGCTGTTGTTGTCTTCTGTTATGATTCCCTCTATAGTGTCCATGAGGAATCTCTGTTCTCAGGTCCATGTTCCCTGCTATTCTCACTTTAAGGAAACGTATTTCTTCCTAAGTATCCCTGTTCAATGAGTGCTATAGATGCAGAACTCCCTGTGGCTTACTTATGCTTAAGTATACTGTACATTGATTTTATTCAGTATATTAATGCATCTGGTGATGTGAAGCTGATATGAAGATTCATTAATTGATAGGCTTGCTGATTTGTGCTGAGATCTAGCACATAACATCCATAATGAACGAACAAGAAATCCCTCAAAAGGTGACTTTATTTAGGAATGAATGGTTAAAGGGATGTGAAAATGCTTTGCTCGTCACATAGTTGTTAATATAAAAAAGGGGATCCAACACATCGAGGCTAAGCAGCAGTTAGCTTCCTGCTATAGGTGCCATTAATCCTTTCTCTTGAAGTGCCTCCTTGTCACAGTTATGAACCTTGTGGTGGGCAGTGTGACTTCTTCCTGAAGTAAATAAAGTGAGGGTAAATGTAATTACTTCTTTTTTTGCCGGCTTCACACAGACACCTGATAATTAGATTGCCATTGTAAACAATATGCAACAGTGGAAGAAGCGTGGTTCATTCAGACATGTCACAAACAATGGCTTAATGAAAAGGGTGAACATTACTATATGTTTAGCAGGTATCTCTGCATTTACCCTTTTTTAAAATAGAGGATGTGGATTGCTTTGGCAAAGCTGCTCATATGCATTTGATTTTTTTGAATTTTGCATGTTTCTCATGATATGTGATCACTATGAAGAACCAAGAGAAAACAGTTGAGAGGAAAAAGAGCGTGGGAATAAGCAGTCACTGTTAACATAGGTACTGAAACTGGAAGACTGTTTAGAACAACATCACTATCTCTAGAATTTACTTGTTCCTTTGTTTTTCCTCACAGCTATTGTTAAAATCTGAAAGTCTGAGAACCCCTATTCTGTTTTGACGGAGGGCCTCTTTTTTTTCTTCTTTTTTTTCTTTTTTTCCACCTAAAGAAAGATCCTACAACACACATCTTTATGATCTATAATACCCTCAGGCAACGATTTTATGGAGGTAGGATGAATGCTGCTGAAGTGCAGCATCTGGGGCAGCAATCCAATGGGAAAATAGCTCATGCAGCTGTCACAGTCAAAAGCTCTATTACTGCAACTGTTCTGGAAATCAAAGGCTTGCCTGATTTATTTACTTATATTTTTTCTGATGAGGAATAAAATTCAGCGATGTGTGTCCTGTAACAGGGAGCTACATTGAGGACTGCAACATTGAGTTAGTTTTATACTAAAAGATATTGGATCTGAGTGCCACCAAAATCAAGGCTGAGATATCTGCAGGCTTTAGATGAGGTTATTTGGAAAGTCTGGGTCTTGGCACGTAAGTACAAATAAAGAATATCATCCAGTCATACCTAGCACGAGAGCTCATGTTTATTACTCCTGTTTTATTAGAAAAGTTGGTAAATCCTAGGAGAGAATATATGGAAAATGTTGAGATTTTTAGTCAGAATATCCGCATCCTTTTGAAAGGAAAATAAAAGATCATTCAGTTCTAATTTTAGCCAAAAGACTGTTCTTTAGCTGTAAAACAGACTGTTTCATTGGGTCATACATATGCATATACCCATGTGTTTGTATTTATGTATACATAACTTTAGTAGAGGTATATATAGGAATTATTGACCAAAAGAACATAAGATTTTAATTTAGTAAATTACAAAAGTGATAAACACAGAAAGTGATTCTCTAATTATTGTTACCAGTTGATGGTTTGTGTCTGTGCAAATGGCATGATAGGAAAATCAGGTTGTGAAGAATAAAAGCAGAACAAAGTAAGTTATGTGATGCTTTGGGGTCTACCCTAAGTATGGGTAATTCAGAAAAAATACAGTTGGCTTCAGAGCTCATTCAGTTTTCAGTTCAGTGATGGTTTAGGTCTGTAAATCAAATGTTGTAACGCTACAGTATATAGCTTGGTATTTATGTTGCTATTGTTCTGTTGTGTTTGTTTTTTCTTGTCATTCTGTTTTGTAGCTGTTTCCTTGGCTCTAGCTCTGAATGGAGTCTGCACAAATACTATTAAATTAATAGTGGGAAGGTAAGTCTTGTCATATTATAAATGTTGGCTTTAACTTTTAAAGAAACTAAGATAGAGTTGACAGCTACAATACATCTTAATAAAAAGATAACTGCTGCTCCAAAGCATATTGAGTTAGCAGGGGCCCATGGAAAACTGTCCTTGCCCTGGTACAGGTGTTGTATAACTTCATTATGTGACATCCAACTGTGCTAGGAATGTGTACCCTTGTGTTGTGTTGTTTGACCAGTTGGTGGATCCAGACAAATGAGGAGTTTGAAAGGAGCGATGTGAGTGTATACCAGTTCATTACGTTGGTAAGGCAAAAGAGTTACAGTATGTGGGGGTTTAGATGCCACTGCCACTAGTCGGCTGGAGCAGAAATCAATTGAGCCTTGATATAACCCACTGCCTGCATTTTATGTGAAGTATCCTGCCCAGTGTGGAGCAGCAGACCTTGGAGCTGAGCAGTGAGCACA
>PPHD01005223.1:0-26792 GCA_002909625.1 Bambusicola thoracicus | reverse complement strand
TTATTTTTAAATATAGAAACAAAACCCAAACAAACAAAAGAGCTAAAAACCCTACCGAACCAACCAACACAGCAGAACAAAGCCTGAGCCACAGCAGGCAGGGGGTCCTTTGGAAAGTAGGCTGGGTTTGTGCTTCAGGGTATAGAAATGTGGATGGTACAGGCACCTGCTATGCAGCATAGAGGTACCTCAAGCATTTGAGGTGTAAGGAGCCACCAGCACTCAAAATATATCTGTAGGCCATGTAGTAAATCAGGAATCAATTAGAATATAGGATTTTTATCTGAGATCTAGGAAGACATAACCAAGGAACCTCCATATAAGGGATTTCAGTCCTGTATAGATCCCAGTTAGACTGCTTTGCTACTTCAGCCAACCAGAGCAAAGACGTGCCCATGTCTGAGGATGTGCTTTGAAATGAAGGCTCACTGCTAGCACAGGCTGTGCCACTGCTCACAGAACACGATGCCGTGCCCATCTCTCCAGGTACTCCAGCTTCCTTTCAGTAACCAGGCTCTTCCAAGACTCCTGGATATTTTTAAAGCACACAGAGTATGAGTTTCTTCAGTCTTGCTTTTCTCCTGCTCTGCACAGCATTTCCTCTATTTGGTTTGTGCTCCTCTCAGTGTTCCTGAACAAAAAGCTCAAAGCATACCAAATCCATCCTGTCTAGCTCAGCTTTGCTTTATGTCAGCCCCTGCACTGCAGCCAGCCTGCTGACCCCATGTGCTTCTCTGACCGATCACCTGAGACAGTGAGCACCAGAACCAAGTCATTGACACCAAAGGAGGACTTTGTCCACCGTTTAAGAGGTTTTTTGTTTTTTGTTTTAATCAGAAAGCCATAAATGAGAATTAGTGAGAAAAGACCAACAACAGACCAATAAAAGAACTGCTGCCAGCCCTATGACATAGTAGCAGCAGAGCCCCTTCGTTTCCCGCAAACACTACGGTGCCTCTTGCCCAACCATTATGTGGGAGCTGGAGGTTGCAGGATGCTTGTGAGATGCTTTCTCTCTCCCACGCTTTTATGGCCCGTCTGGGACCTTTGTAGACTTATGCTCATTAATCCCCTCATAAAAAGCTTGGGTATCAGGTGCCTCCATGACCAGCATTCAGGCCATTTGCGCAATTAGAGAGGGATGCCACAGATCACTCTGAATTCTCCGTAAAGAAAAGTTGGAATACAAACCTGTAACCCTGACAGCCTTATCTAATCCTGAAGCACACCACCATCGCTTCCCCCTACCAAGTTTCTCACCAGATCTTCAGCAAGGCATTGAGAACAGGACTCCAGCGGGACTTAGACACCAGGAGTAGGCACAGTGCAGTGCTGTCCGTCTGTCCACAAGGAAAACGTCAGTCTCTGCACTTGTTTAGAAGCTGGCTTGCAGGACAGACTTCTTACATAAGAATGTTTTTATGCTTTTATTTTTCAAGGGTTTAGATTGCTTTAAATTAAATTGTTAAGAAATCAAAGCGAAAATAGTAAAGAACTCATAGCAGAAACTGAACATCCAGTTAAGGGAGATGCAGAAGTTACTGCCACAACAGAAATACTTTTCTGTTGAGAAGCTGTAATGGCTCATGAGTCCCTGCTCTGCAAATGCTTACTGCAATCAGTAACAGCAAGGTTTGACCTGGAAGTAAAGGTGATGGCTAAGGAGAAGAACACCCCAAACTCACTCTCACGGCTGTGTTCTGAGAGATGAGCTCCAGCCTCCTGCCCAGGAAGGGTGACACTGCCTCTGGCCCGAGGACGCTTGTCCAAGAGCAAATGAAATCCTCACCTGGACAGCTTCCATTTGCTTGGCAGCCACCTGAACTAGAAGCACTGGCCTCTATGCCTTGCACTACAAGCCCAGACTTTTTAGCTTAGCAAGCTATCCCTCCTGCAGGACTCACACGACACACCTGCCAGGAATCACGTCATTGCTGCACACCCATCTGCGGGAGCAGGCTTGTAAAGCAGGCAGGAGTCACTCTGATCTCTGTATCTGCTATCTCTCACTTAAGCCTCATATTAAAATTCAGGGTGGTAGTTATCCAATTTGCCAGGTCAGATTCCTTAAGAAGAAAGTAAATGAAACTATTAGGTATTATTACGAGGGCAGGATTAGCAACTGAAAACCTCCCTGTAAATGGCTATCTAATAATTTATGACAGGTTTGATAGTTTCCTGGCAACCAGACAGGCAGATTAATAAGTCCATAGTCCTCCTCTGATATTCTCTTTCTTCCTATCACCAGATATGGACCTTGCAACATTCAGTTGCTCTCTGGTGCAGCTGAGGTAGCACAGGCAGCATGGGGCTGCAGGGCAGGGAGGCTGCACCCGAGCACAGCTGAAGGCCCATGCTGGAGCAGCACTGCCAGCAAAGTAGGGTGAGATTCTCTGTGTGCACGTGGAGTGATGCCCCAAATGCCTTTGGGAATGATCTTTCTCTGTTAGCTACCTTTGTACCATCAGCTCTGCACCTACACTCCACAGATGTGTCTTGGGTCCACAAACACTGCCTTTGTGGGACTACCCTCATGCTAAAGCAGCAATGGCCTCACCCTGTTGCAGACACCATGTAGCTCAGTCCCAAATTACACAGGATTTTTTGGGGGAAATTGCTCATCTTTTCTTTTTTTCTCACTCAATTTGAGAAGAGGATTGGCGCTGAACTCCTGTGCACGTTAGGTAGGTTTGACTAGTAATATCCGAGTAATAGACCTGACTCTAATTTTGTAACGGCAACAAAGTCTGAGTCCTTCGAGTCCCAGGTGTGCAGATCCCAAAGGATGCAGCATTTGGGCCCCGTTAGCAAGCAACCCGAGCTATTTACTTCTCAGTAACAAAATACAAGGGTTGAACATCCCTTCCTTAGCATGTACATTCAATGGAAATATTATCTAGCTCTCTGCGAACCCTTCCAAGCAGGTTCCCAACCACTGTCCTATTTCTCTGTCTTGCCATCTCTCTCCCACAGCCTCCAGCTGCAAGCACCATCCCTCCTGCAGCCTGTCAGTAGGAGCAGTGTTTGCCCTGCCAAGGGATGCCCCATGCCAACCCACCACTGGGCTCCAGAACAGCAGCACCAAGCAGTCCCATGGGGATCCAGAACAGAGCAGCAATTTTACTAGAGGTCATAATATTTTGGCTAAAACTGTGAATCAGATTTAGCTGTGCACTGTGAGCCTCAGGCCACTTTTTAAATTCTCCTCCAAAGCTCAGTGTTTTTTACATGAAGAGACCATATGTCATAATAAACATCAGGCTCAGGAGCAGCTCACACTCTAAATGTCAGGCTACAAAGCTACCTTTAAAGATTCAATCTCTGCCCTCATCAAAAGGGAGGTTGAAGGGAGGGAAGGAGAAATCCCAAATACAGAGAACTGTACAAATAAAGTGAAGTTTACTACTAACAAAACATATCTTGCAAAAACACACTCGGTGCTTTTCCGGTGGAGCTGCCCTCGATAAAATGTGGGTGTCATTCGAAAAGGACATCATTTCCAATGAATTCTGAAAGTGTCACACAGAGTATTGATCGATCAAGTCTTGCCGTCAGCGTGACCGGGGCCGGCAAAGAGCTCTCCCTGTGATCCAATTTTCAGAGCTCGCAGACACCTCCAGTCCCAGGCAAATGGCGTCAGCAAATGGCAGAGGGAGGGAGGTGGCGGGGGCAAGGCAGGGCCTGCGCTGCCACTCTGAGCTCTGATGCTCTGAGCACTGCTGGTCCAAGCGCTGTGTGCCGCTGGCCACGAGCCCCAGCATGTGGGCAGGTTGCTGTGCGCCTGGCCGTGTGCCCACACCGTGCTGGGCTGTCTGTAAGTCAGAAGCGGGGCCTTATCGGCAAGAGGTGCCCGATAAGATCACCTCTCTATGGTTATGGCAGTGCTTGGACAGGCCCCGCTTCTGTCTGCAGGCATGTAGGCACGGTGCAGATGGGCAAGGATGAGCAAGCGGCACACTGCACGGTGCAGAGCCTGATCAGGGCTTCGGTGCCAAGCCTGGAGCTGCTGCTTATGGGGCTCAGGCACTAAAGGCATCGAGCTGGCAGGAACAGCTGGGAAGAGGTGCTACCGATGCCCATGTTATGAGTCTGTTTGCACTTGAAGGTGATGCCCAGGCCACTGTGCAGTCAGACACATGACCTCCTTTTCTCATACCAGACAGCAACTAGCAGGAAACAGCTGAAATGTTTCATTGGATATTGCTATCATTAAAAAGAACAATTTTTTTATACAGAGCAGAAGCATTTGGAAGAAATTGTGTTCTACCAAGGAAAAAAGATAGATTTAAAAAAGAACCTCCAGATCTTAACAGTAATTTAAATAATAATCTCAAATTCTCCCTCCCACCCCATTTTCACTTCCCTTCAGTATTTCGTGATGTTTGAGGAGGAAAACCAATTTCCTGATGAGATTTACAAATGAAGGGTTGGTGAAAGAGGCCCAACTTGCTCGAATTTAAGTTAAAAATATAAAGGCATCAGCGATTCTGTAAGTGTATTCCACCAGTGGTACAGAACTACTCCCTGAGCTCCCAGCAGGGCTCTCCTTGCAGGCTCAGTACAACACCCAAGCCCAAACCTGCAATGTTTGTAGCAAATCTGAGCAGCACCTATGGCTGGTGATGAAAGGCAGGACTCTATGGTCTTTGAATGGCTTTCAGGTGGAAGTTTGCTCTCTTTCTTAGTTTCTTATCAATGAAATATTTTGCTGTAGGAAGTACCTATGGAACTGAAATTCTTGTGAGTCATCCAGAAAGCACAGTCTACAGTTTCCGGTATGAATTCACCAAGCAAACTTAATAACGGGGCCAGCAGAAGGAGATGCACAGCACAGCTGATGCCAGGATACATGGAGCACACAGCACCACTTCAAGGCGCAAACAAATCAATCAAAGTCAACATCTATTTCCAAGCGATTTGAAAACAGAACAAAAGTAACTAATTTAATGAATTTTTCATTACAGGTCCTCTGCTCTGCCACAGATGAACTAAAAACTCTACAAAACAGTCGCACAGTGCTTGAGAGAGAGAAAATCCTCCTTACCTGAGGAGCAGCTGCTCCCAGCTGCTGGCACTGGGTAAGCCCCAGCAGCGTGCAGGCTGCAGCCCTCATTAAGGCTCTGCTTAGTGCTGCTCGTGCAGCCCTGTGTCACCCTCTGGTTGCAGTGGGACTCAGGTGCCTGCCAGCTATTCCATTGCTCAAAGCTTTGAAAGTTCAGCCACACAGGTCTAAATTTCTCCTTCTGTGTGTGTTGGTTCTCATAACTGGCTGCAGCTTAAAAAAAATAAAAGCAAACCCAAATTGATATCGGATCCCAATATTATGCATCTAATCTGTGTCTTGGTCCCTTTCACCAAATATATATATGTACATATATAATTTTTTGAGCTGAACCTTCTCTGCTTCTCAATATAACATCAAAATTTTCACGGTCCAAGAGTGGAATTAGCTCATGTAAATGAAGGACTCTTGGGTTCAGTACTTGGCAGAGCTATTGCATATCGCCGATGCCTCTGGCAGTGCTGCAGACAAAGTGGGAGCGGTACTGAAGTGTCCCTGTGGTTTTGCACCATGCCCTCCTGGCAGCAACGAGTGGGCGTTCAGGTGGAAAATTCTGGCTTTTCTCATCACTGGTGTATCTGGTGTGAAATAGGTTTGTAATGTGCTGTACCTGTTGTTCTGGGCACTAGAGTGAGAGTAGTAAAAAAGGACCTACCAGGGATTTTCTCATAAAGACTGAGTTAAAGTCCATTCAAAGCTAAAGCTCCCATTGACATCGGTGCAGTTTGATTCTGGTCCAGATACTGCAGAGAGGTTCTGCAGAGGTTCAGCGCTCTGCAGTGCAATGGCTCAGTGTTGGCAAGGCCAGCTTCCATTTCCAGCAACCTCCATTCCTTCATCATCACCAACTTTGGCAGCAGCACTGGGCAATCCAACAGAGATTAAGTAAATCTGAATTTATTATTTCATGAATTTCTTACAGTGGGTGCGCATTTTGGGTGCAGTTCTTGAAGTCAGATCACTACGCAGGCAAACAAACAGGGAGCTTTCTGGCAGCATGCCCTGTGTGAGTAGCAGTGATGCCTTGTGTGCACCAATGCAGGCGTTGCAAAAGGCCTGACTGGCTAGATCAAGAAGCAGGGTCCAAATCCATTGTTTTGGAGGATGAGGATGAAGTCTCGGAAATAAGAGGTTAGGAGGCTGTGTTTCCTCAAAGCAGAGCAGCAGTTCATGGAAACTGAAAGAAACACAAGTCGTGGAGTGGAAGCTGTGGCAGTGAGGAGCCTGAGGCCAGGCTGCATGTCTGCCTGGGCAGGAGCCATGTCCCAGCAAAGGCTTTCATCTCTACTTCTGAAACACAGTGGATGAGGGGCAGCCACCTTCTGAATGGTGGCCGCAGGGGGCCAGCTGCAGGTACAGCTGTTCCACCCCTCACAGGCATGCTCCCTTTAACAGAAATGAAGAACACCACTTGGGCCAGCTTTTCCTAGGCATCTTTGGCACCGTTTTATGTCCCTGTGCTTATTTCCTTAAGGTACGAGGCTCTGAATCGGAATCGTTTTCTACATAATTATTAAATCCTTCATAGAAAGGAAAAAATCTGACTGTGGGGTGAAAAACCCCTGCCCGTCTTCAATCAATCCTCACCACCACCAGGCATCTAGTCAATTTTTATTCAGTCTTCTCTGGCCCCGACTTCAATGCAGTGGCACAGCATGGCCCGTGCCGGCAGCTGCTGCCTGGCTGCAGCCCTGCATGGTGAGGAGGAGCCGGAGGTGCAGGCAGCACCGTGCAGGGGTGCTTCAGTCCATGCCCTGGCCCTTAATCATCAGCTCGAGGTTCAGAGCCTTGCTGGGCTGCTGGCCGCTGATCCCATCTCAAGGTGATCGTCACCTCTAGCCTTTCTGCAAACTGCAAACCTACTGTCCATCCATCTTAAAGCAGCTTGACACTGGCTTCTCTACCCATTTTACAGCCAGCGAACATTTCCTATTGATTTATTGATTTCTGTCTGCCTGTGGAAGGAGCTCAGAACAGACTCTATGTGCTCTTGCAGCCTCCTGCATAGATTTTTTTCTCCCTTTTTCCCTTTTTATCCAAGCTGTGCTAGCAGTCTGTGGTGAAGCAGGAATTAGACCGTGCGGGAGCCCAATTTGCTGCTGGTGGATGTGCCAGGCCTTTCTCCCCTCCCTGCCTGGCGCACACCTCCACACTCACTCTCTGCTGGTGCCTTTTGCCCCGGTGAAGTGGGCAAACCTCTGCCTATCCTTCGGGCCGTTGCTAGCTAAGGCTGCTGCTCCCTGCCAGATCTTTTCCTTACCATTAGCAGGTGTTTGATGTGCGTGTGAGCACTGCTTGTAGCTGCGAATCCTTGATTTCTACAGGATCAGAGAAATTTCTTCTTTCCTGAGTCAATCAAGAAAACGACGGCGCACGCATCTGTGAGTGCAAAGCTGTGCATGTTTTATAGACATGCGCTTTATGAACTTCAGAGCCCTGCGGGGGACTGTGTAGCTCAGGAGATTTGAATCATGGCAAGGATATAGACTGCCTTCCACCTTCTAGTTGCCAGTCCGAATGCAGCCCAGGTCAGCAGTGATTGAAAGTTGTTCCCAGCTGATGGTTGTTCAGAGCCTTACATGAAATTAGTGTGGTTGCGAGACAGCTCCCAGCGGACAGATGTCCACATCGCAAAAAAGCAATCTGGCTTATCGCTGTGTGCAGAGAGGCAGGCCCTGGGTGGGGAGAGGCAGCTCTTCCTCCTGGCTCCGAGGTGGTGCTCCGAGCCCTGTGATGCTGGGAAGCCTTCGCTGCTGGTGGCCACAGCCCTCCTCAGCTGGCATCGCTGTCCTCAGGCCTCCTCGTGCTGGCTCTGGGGACAGCCCCAATCCAGGTATGGATTTCTCAGAGTTTTTGCTCCTTTAGTTCCTTAGAGACTGATCTGCTCATGGCAAAAATGCTGATACAGAGCCTCATGGTCTTGCTTCAGAGAGGTGCTGAGGTGCCCACACTGAAGCCATGCCTGCACTGCTTGTAGGAATTAGTGTACGGGGCCAGCAATTGGCACTGCCTCTAGGGCAGCTCTGCAACACCTCATACAAGAGCTTGTGGGCACAAGCGTTGAAAAACGTGTAGGTTTAAAAGACATCACCCATGCCTGTGTTGCTGATGCTGATTTGTTGAAAATACAGTGCTGATAAGATAATGGGGACTCTAAGAAGTAGGTTTGCCTGCCTGAATTGGGAACGTGTGTGGAAGAAGGGCTGCAGGAGAGGTAACAGCCGCACGAGCGGCATATGTCAGGGGCTGGAGCCTGCTCTTGTTTAAGCTGATATATTTCCAGTGGTGTCAATGAAATGATGCAGATTTACACCAGCAGAGAACCTTGTCTGAAGTCCATTTGCTGCCCCACACATGAGAAAAAATGTTTGCATGGTAATCAGCACCGTTCTTTTAGGAAATTGCGTCTGCTCACTTTTACGTTGGCTCTATCCATATGTAACTACATGCATTTCAAGGGGCTACTTCTGATTTACACTGCAGGCATTGTGCATCTCCCTAGACAAACATTAACTATTTATTGATCTGCTCGGTACCCCTGTGAGGAAGGCTATTATCCCCATCATATAGACAAACAGGGATTACATTTTGGAGAGTGTTTGGATCTGGTGCACACATTTGGACCTCTTTTGCCATCAATTACATGTCTTACAGCTCTTATTTCCCTCCCCCTCTCACCATATGTGTGCAGGAGAATGGAGAGAAAAAACAGCACAAATCATAATCCAGGTCTGAACGCAAGGTAAGTCTCTGCTAGGCTTATTTCACTTGATTTCTCTTAATGAAAAATCTCTCAGACCTCTTAAATTTGCAGACAGCTACGTCCATGCACTGCTGGCTTTCTGCTTGATCTGCAGCTGTTTGAAGTGGAGCATAGGGATGGGGTTCTTTCTGGGAACATGCACCTGCAGGATGCCAGGAAGTGCCCCGCAGCCACCAGCTCAGGGTGAGTGTTGGCTGTGAGTGGAAGGGGATAGGCCAGCTCTGAGTTAGTGACAGGGATCTTAAAGCTTGATCCCAAACACACTGAGCACAGCACAGAGTCTCCCTCAGTGCGCTTTGGATCAGCTCTTTAATTCAGTAACTCATGAGAGTGAGGTGGAAAAACCTCTCAACTGCACAGTTCTAGTTTTCGGGACGTGCTGTAAGGTGCCTGGATCTCCTGTGCTGCCTGTGCACCCACCTCAAGCCCACCTGCAGGGCCCATGTCACTGCCAGTAGCAGCCAGAGTTTCAGAGTACTCGCCATGCTCACAGCTCCAGGACAGCCTTGCCAGAGCCTGCCTACTCTCCCTGGAAACCTACCAGGGCTGGGCATCCTTAGTTTGCAGCTAGAAAGCAGCATGTTGTGCCCTACATGGGCATTTCTTGGATGTTTGCCTGCCATTTATAGGATTTCATGTCAATATTTTCCTCTTCTTTTCATGGAAGGAAACCATTGAAGCTGGATTTCCATCAGCTGCTGCAAGCACCAAGCAGCAAGCCCTAACGCAGCACTGGGAACAAGGTGCAGCAAAGCCTCCTCTGCTAGCTGGGCACTCTGGTACAGGAGTGCAAGTTGACGTACTGAATAAGTACAATTGGCACATGATTTATCGATTACACCTCTTCTGAAGACAGGCCCTCTGCTGAGATGAGATTCATAGCACATCACATCACCTAAACGAGCCCTGAAGCATGTCCTTCATCACATTTTCACCACTGTTGCTTTTGGGAGGCACAAGCATTTTTAGGTTTTCTGTGTTTGCGATCTAGCCCTCGGTGTGAGCCAACATACCCCACTGGTACGGCATCAGAGTTCACCCAAAAGCAGAGCTTATGACCTGCAGAACTTTGAGTGTTTCAACACTGATTGCTGTCAGATTCAGTGGCTCAGGTGCTCGGAGCTCAGCTCTGTTTCGCAGCAAGCCCGAGCCAATGGTTCAGTGCGGTGATGCTTCCCCACCCCAGGCTGAAATATGCAGCAAAACCTTGTAGGAAAGCACTAAAAATAGAATTTGCAATCTGCAGCATGAGCATATTTCAGAAATGATACTATTTACTAGACAGGCAGAATTTTACCACTGTCACTTCACAAACACACGTATCAGGCTGAACTCCAGTCGCAAAGGATGTCAGTCAGAACCTTCCATGAACAAAGTGATCTGCTATAGAGGTATCTCGTCAAAACAACTTCAGCTCATTTACTGAGTCACTCTATTTTAACCTACCTCGCTCTGTGAAGACATTAGCTAGATTTGGTTTAGTTGTCAATGATATATCTCCTCCTGCTTTTAGTTTTGCTGATGTTTCTATCACTCTTGCTCTGTCACCACCAGTGCCTCTCTGTACTGCGTGGTTACTCTCCCCGCCACCTATTTCATCCTGCTGGGTGGACAGCTCAGCCATGATGTGGCCCAGACAGATTTTCTCGTTCCTGATAATAAATGGGGTGCTCAGATGTGTAACTCTGACCTTGTGTATAATTTTCAAAGATAAGTTTTGGGGAAACAAATGGGTTAGCCATTACAGAAGTACTGTAAGGCTTGACAGAAAATAACACGGCAGAAAATTATGACATAAACAGCAGAAAGCCACTATGAGGCCTTACAGTATCTAAATTATCTTTCTATATCTCGCAATTGATAGTTTTACAATTTTTCTCTAAGTTTCAGAACTTCATCTCCCTGGGGTCTCCCTCTGTTATTGTATTTCCTATTTTCCTGCAAGAACTCCACGCAGGCCCACAGCTCTTTTAATAATTTTTAGAAAGCTTTCCAAATGTTTACTCTATTTCTTATGTTTTTTCCTACAAAAAATAAATACTTTGCACTAAGAAGCTTTTCAGTGTTTCCTGGTCTCATCTCAAGCAATAGCAATACTGGGGAGAGATCTGAAAGAGCAGCACGATCTGCTGCAGAAATATGGCACAGAGCTGCAGGCAGCTGCAAGAGGCAGTGGCAGATGGCGGAGGTTCTGCTGGCCATGGTCCTCCTCCTGCCCCAGATGGTAAGTGCATGGAGCAATGCCCCTACCCTAATCCTGGCCTCTAGGAGCTGTGTTAGGGAAATAAATAGACACAGTGGGAAGGTTTGACTCCTGCTCCAGCTTGAGATGGGGAAAAAGTACAGTGTTCAAAGGAAACACTGGGCAGTGCCTCCCAAAAGCGGGGTATTGGCTAGATGTGTAACAACATCCACACTGTTATTTGTCAGAAATCAAACATCAAGAAGAAAATCAGCACAAGTGTTCAGGAAGCTTGTCATAGCTTGTCATATTGTCTGTCCTGCCCAACAGCCAGTGGCACTGACTGCAGTGGTATGCAACTGCCCAGTCCTGCACACACGTGCCACTGACTCGTGAATGACTAACGACACATTAGGGTGTTTGAGATGCATTCCTATTGATAAGTGTGCTTGTTGACTGTGCAGAGGTGATGAGATTGTTTCCATGCTGAGGGGAAATCAGATGAACCCCCGTGTGCAGCTGATGGAAGCACTTTTTCCTCCCCCCCTGCTCTGGACAAGGCATCTCAGCCACATAACAGCCAACATCCGCAGTGCTCCAACCATGTTTTCCAGCACTGTGATCATGCAGCATGTTTCCTACCCCTATTACTGTTGCCATGCTCACTTTAACATGTTACAGCACCCCCACATTTTGCAGCTAGTTGTGGCCTGACTTCTAGGTATGAACTGCACTTATTTGTGTGCTGCGTGAGACATGAGAAGAAGCCCACACACGGCGTGAGCTGCTGGAACTGCATGGTGGGCTTTCTCTGAAAATCTCCGAATGTAATCAATTTTACCAGGGTTGCTCAAAAGAGTAATAGAGTTACACATGCTCTGCTGGGAGGCTTAAGGGTGGAGTTGTGTGCAGTGGAAAGTGGAGAGGGTTGATCTCAGCTCCATTGTTGCTCTCCTGATGGCTACAGTCATGGTCTCATTCTCTCCCTCCTCTCCCTCCTTACACGCTGCTGTATCCCAGGGACTTCTAGTAACCTGGAATTCAGTTACACAGTGCCACAAATATAATAAAAGTTGGACTTGTTTTATTGATTTATCTGCACGTGCAGTTATTTCTTTATGGTAACATGCTTTTTGTTGTCTGGGTGTAAGTGGTCCCTCTGAAGAGCCATAGCTTAGCTCTAGGACCTCCCATACAGCTCTCCCTGCCCACCTTGGTACAAGCATGCAGTGTACGCTTGGGCAGGGCTGCCCGTGTACTTTGCTAGCACAAGACAGGGACCTGTCATCCCTGAGAACTTCAGCACATCAAGGCAAGAGACTGATGACTGCTCACCAGAGCTCTGCTGGGAGGATGACTTTCCTAGGCTCTACCTGAAAGGATGAAAGCTCATTATATACCTAACGGCAGAATATGTCTCTCCTGGCTTTCTCCCAGGGGGCAAGATGACCCCAGGACATTGCAGGCAGCTCTGCTCAGAGAAGTTGCCAGTGGTCTGTTAGAAATGATTGCTGAGCAAGGAAACAGCACCTTTTCTGCTGACGCCAAGGGCAGTGGCGATGGGTGAGACAGATGCTGGAAAAAGGTAACCCTGCAGCAACCAGGCAGAGGCTCGCTGGCACTTCCACTGCCATCTCTCTCCTTTTGTACCATGTTCTGACTGTCCTTGAAAAAGTTACACAGGGACATGTTACCAGCAGAGCATCCCTGGGAGGTGAGGGAAGATTGTGTTACGCTGCAAGGTATTAACGGTTGCATCAATCACAAGTCTAGTCAAAGCAAATAGATGTCCTACTCACCCTTTATTCAGGCTGAATGGAAGATGCAATTAAATGGCTCTCATATAGTGATAGCAGGAACAGCAAAAGCCATTATCTGAAGCCTGAGCAGAAGTGTGTGGGCTGAAGCACCACAGTCCTCAGCTGGAGGCACACGGGCTGACAGATGCCTGGGGACCTGCTCAGAGAGGCAGGCAGCAGTGGGCAGGCGCAGGGAGAGAGTGGGAACAAGGGAGACTGGGAGCACCCAGGTGGGAGCAGCATCACCAGGCTGTCAGGAGCTGGCCTGCCAATGCCAACCTGCCAAAACTGACTTGCCAACACTGACCTGTTGACTGCTTCTGGACTGTGCTCTGCCACTGCTTTATGTAACCAGCTTCACTTTTAGGGGGGAAAAAGTGCCCATGAGAATATTGGGTAATTTATTGGGGCCAAAAAGGCCCCATTAAGCTCATTCAACTGTGGGAAAAATATTATCTAATGTGCCAGAGGGGTGGAATTCACCTCATGTAGATAGCACAGAATACATGTCTGCACCTGAATAAATGGCCTGAATTCTCCTGAAGTCACTAGAGAGAAATAGGCAGTTTTAGGGAAAGCTTCATCTTTTCCTAAAGAAGGTGTCTAAAATAGGTCAGATGAATTGCGCTTGGAACTGCTTGCTTCTCTCTATTGACTTTCACAAGAGTCTAGACAACAAGCTGAGATAGAGATATCTGTGCTATATATGTCTAAAGTTAGGTAAGATGAATCCCATCCAATAAGTCTCTGTGCCTCTACCTGCAGGCAAGGAAGGCAATGTGAATAGTGATGGATGAGAGAAGCATTGAATTTCCTGCAAGCATTCATCCACTCCTCCTGCGAACTGGCTTTGGCTGTATTCTCAGGTATTTTTTGCTTTCCATTAATGCTGTATGACAGTACAAATGCTGGTGGAAGGCAAGTTTCATGCTTGCACACACAAAACTTGTGGGAAGAAGATTGTCAATTTTGTCTCACAGGCTTTTTGCATCAAAACTGATGGCCACATTTACATTCAGCCGGGCTATCTAGGCGAACTGCTGTGAACTTCTGACCTCTTTAGGCACAATGAAAGATAACAAAGATGAAGGCTGTATATTTTCTTTGACAGAATTATGAAGGCCAGGACATAAGTCATTTAAGCAGAAAGGATTGAGCGGGCCACGGGGTGCGTCAGTTGCCGCACAGAGAAGAGCAGTCAAAGTCACTCTGTCAGAGGGCTGGTGGATGCTGATGACAGAAGGGTAGGTATAATCTGCATAGGAACAGGAGCAAGATATTTTCTTGTAGGAGCCGGTATGTGAGCCAGGGCCAAGTCACCCTCCTAATTCTTCCTGTCATCTCTGAAAGATTCATTTCCCAAAGCCTCTGCTGGAGAAATGGGCTCCGTATCCCAGGTCTCACCTTGTCCATGAACGTATCAGGAGCCGTCCCAGGGGTCAAATTCTTCTCCCGCTCACAACCCTGGCAAGCCCATCATCTTTAAGGGTCTCACAGAAGCATTAATGAGAAAAAAAATATGGTCATCATCACAATATCCTGCTTTTATTTTTATGGGTGACAAAAGTGTTCTTTTCAATGTATTTTGGCTACGATTCATACAAAGTGGGAAAACATTCAGCTATTTCTCAGCTGCTAGCAACATTCCAAACCCTAACATCAACTATCTGTACATAATAGATTTTCTTTAAATAACTCTTGGTAAATGCTTGACATCTGTTTTCTCTAATTAATTCTAGCAGTCACCATACTTCACTGCATATGTTGAAAGCTCTCAAGGCTGGGAGCTATCTACAGCATTTCAGTCGTGGAAGTTTGTATTGTAAACACTACTCCATGAGTGCTTCAGGATGTTTCTTTCTGACAAGTCAGGAAGAGGTGTTCAGACCACTAGAAAAGGAGAGACACCCACTGAGTGTGAAAGTAATGAGCCACTACATCCGGGGGATGTATTTCGAAGAGCTGGCTTTTGATTTTATTGCTATTAAATACTACATGAAAATGAGGCAGTAATTAGGAATAAAGAGTCTGGACCAGCACTCTCTACTGTGAAAGTATGAACCAGAAAAAGTTCTACTCTAATTTAAGTTTGAAGCAAAAAGTAGATACAAGTGCAATCACACAAGGAAATGAGAAGGCAATAATATCATCCCTACATATGTCTATGCCCCATCTCACGAACTACACTGCAGCAATCACACACTGAGAAACCCCCAGAAAAGCAGGCACAGGGTGAGCCTGTGTCAGTGCTCTCAGCCCATCCCTGCTGTCCCTCTCTGCCTGGGGGTTTGGTTGCTCTCCCCTTGGTTCCCCCCATTTCCATTGTGCTCGTTCAGCCCGGAGGCTCCCAGTGACCCAGCACTCCCAGCGAATGCAGGCCTGCCAGAGGCAGCCGTGAGCACTCTGACTGCAAAGGCGATGCAAAAAGCAGTGCTCATAAAAGCCCAGTGCTGTTCTCTGAAGAGGGGTATACCCTTCAACATCACCTTTATCTCACCCATAATAACCCCGGTATGTCTGCATGTTTGCAAACAAAACAACAAAGACCTCTCAGATAATGTATAATGAGTATAACAGTTTGCTGCCATCCTTTTAAGAAAAGCGATAATGTCCACGTTCTGCTCAAACCTCATTATTTGCAAATAATAGGAAATTCTTGTCACTGACAGTGCCTTGGGACGCCCTGTCCCCAGCAGCAGGGCTGCACTGTGGTAATGAGGATGATCCTTTGGATTCCATGATCCTTATGGGCCACTTCCACCATAGGATATTCTATGCTTCTATGAGGGCTGCAGGAGGGGCTGGGAATCTCCCCTAGTCTGTGCTGTGCCCCTGTAGCACTCTGGGTGGTATGTAAGGCAGTGCAAGACAAGGCACATGCATCTGCAGAACAAAAGCACTGCCCACACCTTCTCTCATCGGTGTTCAAGACCTCCATGTCTCTGCTAGCAAGTCCTCTGCTCAACTCTACTCACACAGTGCTCTGCAAGGCAGTACCACAAGCAGGCTTCATGCTCTGCTTCGGGGTGCTGGTGTGTTTATGCGTCAGGTATGTTGCATTTCCAGCAGCATGAAGAAAAGGCACAAGTTGCTAACATTTCTTGTTGGCTGTTTTTTTTTTTTACCTTGCAGAATACTTATAATGCCTGCTTTCTTGTCAGCACGTTCTGAAGCATCTTCTCAATGTTAAGTGTCCAGTAGTGGAAACAAAACCCAGAAAAGATAACACGCTGCAGGGATACACAGTAAATCAGACAATTTAATGAATTCATAACCTTTCATTTTATTTCCTTCCTGTGAGATAATTTTAGCCAGTGTCAATGGGATTTGGAGGAAGGGGGAATGAATAGTGATCCTACCTCAACCAATAAAACAAAATCCTAATTTTCTGTCTTTTATCTTTTCCCATTCTTTTGTGCGCCTCTTTGGCCTTGTCAAAACATATCGTTCAGTTAGAGACTAAAAATATTTTCCCATCGATTGGGGTTATTGATTTTTTTTAATCTGTACTTTGGCTTAGAGAGCTCGGGTGAAGGGTGAAAGTTCACCGGCTTAGTCCGCTGTTTTATCTGGACAGCAGAAGAATGTATTGGCAGCAGATTTGATTTACCTTGTTGGTCAGCTGTAGTCACTCCAAGCACTGCAGAGAAGCAGCAAGCATATTTTGCTGTCTATTTTATTGTACACCAAACTTCTTGAAGGTCCAACCTCTGTATTGATTTATCTCTCAATTTCCAGTGCCCCGTGTTTCCATTCTTATTAACATAAATGTATCAGAAATCAGATCCCCTCTCAAAGATATATTGATCATTTATGAGCTTTGAAAAAAGTCTGACATGTGATGCTGCACGTTTCAATCATTCATCGGGTCCACAAGGCTCACGTATGCTGATTAATAAGCAAACGGAGAGAAAAGTGGAGTAGAATGGCACATCTCACCATGCTCTTATAGAACGAGACACAGATATTTACAGGAACTTAAAACTTTTTCATGCTAAATAGAACGGCTGCTATGAATGTTTGTCTCATCTATCTCCTCAAGCTTCATGGCAGAATTACTGAGAATTTATTTTTGAGCAATTTTAAAGTAAACTCTAATGAAAAGATCATTTTGTTTATTTAATTATGAAATATAGATCATAGTGTACAGTGCAAAATATTTTCTCCTCTCTGCCTTTAAGATGCATTGAAACATGCTAACACCTTTCTGACAAGACCTGCTTGCACAAGTTTCTGTAAGACAGCTGTTACGCAGGTAGCTGATACTTAAACACACACAGGGGAAAGTTCTTGTGCTAGTAAATGATTTTAGGAAGATGATGTCATCAGCAGAGCTCTCGTACCTAACCAGGAATGCACCAGCCTGGGTTAGGCACAGCAGGTGCTGCCACTTTGATCTGCTGGCAGGGCGGAGGAGCGAGCCGGGGGCATGAGGGGAAAATGTGGAGGATCTCAGAGACAATTGTTCTTCCTTGAGGAAACAACCCTTTGGCCACCAGACCCGTGGTCCTGCAGAGACCTGACAACTACTGATGCACTTTGTAAAGCTCTACTGCCCTTTCTTCAGCCACCCACGCTATTACTTAATCAGGGGCTCATTCTCCATTTCTAGTGATCTCTGTCGCAGGCGTGAAGTCAGGAGCCCTAATCCTTCAAGGTCCAAACGGGCTTTCTCTTGTTCTTTGCTATCAGCCTCCCTCTCACAGCCTGCCTCCTGCTCTCAGCCTGCCTGCCAGGTGAGGGCCAGTTGCAGGGAAGGAAGCCCATGTGTGTGCAGGCTCAGGGCTAAGCACAGCTCAGCGTGGTTTTGTGTCTCTTGGGGGGCAGTGGGAGGGCTTGTTTTCCCTTCCAGCCATCACCTGCTTGGAGGCAGTGAAGCACAAGGAGCTTTCCAGGAAGGATTTGAATGGAGAGAGCACGGTGACCTTGCAGATGACAAGTAAATGCTCACACAGTGAGCAATGTCAGTTCCCCATCCTCTTTGTGGCTGGAAGCATCCTGGAGAGCTCTTTCAGACAAAATGCATTTCCCATCACAAACCAGCTTCCTGCATTCTGGCTCTGGCAGCAAACACCCCACATTTGTGGTGTCAGTTTTATTTTAGGTTTCACTTTCGCCAACAATGCTGTGTTCTTGAACTTGACTTTGCTCCATGGACCAAACAAATACTCAAGCTGTCTTTTCCCACTCTGTGTCTCTTTTTGGGCTCATGAGAACAGGTGATAACAGGGGGATGCCTGTATGCTGCCCTGCCCTGTTCCCTATAGCCTTATCTATGTGACACTGCAGCCAAACCACAGATCAGGCTTCCTTCTCTGTCCCTTGCTACCATCATGTGTTTGCTTCATGCTGGTTGTTTTCTGGTCTTATTCCTTCTTACACGCAAAGGGAGCAGCTGGAAAAGGCTTTTTTTTTTTCCTTCCGTGAGTGGGGGAATCATCAATATTGCACAATCTATCTCCATTTTCAGCAAGTCCTCACCAGATAGCCATACTGGGATCCCATGTGACATGTAATAAAGCCCCTCTCCATCACAGAAACATGCCCATTAACAAATTTTACATTTTCTTTTCTTCCGCTGCTCACCACAGAAGCAATTTCAGTAAGTAAAGGCCCTGACCAAGCCTTCGCATATCTGCAGTACACACCATCGATGGGGGCACAGCTGAGACTAAAGGAATGAGTTGCTGGGCATTCTCTGGCCCTGAAAATTTGTTTGTAAAGTTGAAGTAAACTGACACAACAGACACTATTCTGTTTAGCAGTTCTGGCCACAGTCCTCTGGGGTGCCCCTAAATTTGAATTTCTTTGTTACCCAGAAAAGATAAGATACAGCAGTGATTGTTCAAACAGACTGTATCAGAGACCTTTGCACAGGGCACTGCTACTGCAGCTCCAGCCGGTGCCCGCAGAGCTGTTTGCTTTGCCCAGGCAACAGCAGGAGCTGGGCAGGATGGCTCACCCCGCCAGACAGCACGGCCGCCCGCTATCTGCAAAGATAGCGTATTCCATTATTGTACTATATGATCCTAAATACTGTCATAAACTGCTAATATACTAATGTGTTCATAGTCTATTGATTGATACTGGGAATACTGTTCTGGGTTAGCCGAGCTCATTTGTAATCCTGCGTATAAGCAAAATTTCTTGGAGCACACGGCATGTAGGGAAGGGGATTCCACACATACTTGGTTTGATCGTTGGAGCACTAATGTTGCAGTTTCTTTTATAGCGTAATAAAAATCGTTTTATTTATAAATCTCGCTCTCCAAGCATTTGGGACACCATGCAAAATTCCAGAAATAACTTAAAATTCATTAAAATTATATTAAAGGACAAGAGTCCGAAAGTTTTAATAAAATAGCGATCGGGGCGTGGGGAGATGGTGAGAGATATTATTCATATGGGGTCAGTAACAACCAAACTGAAAACACAGTTAAAACCTCTTGAATGTTGTTACGATGAGAAGACCGAGACTGAGGGGGTAGAAGGAAAGGTGAGTGGGTCATGTGGGGCAAAGCAGCCGTGCCCACATAGACTGACAGCCAGCCCTGTGCTGGTGCAGGGCATGGGGTTGGAGCTCACCAGGGCCACTGCCACTGACTTTTGCCCTGGTCAGTGCGCTGCTGGCAGCCAAGGACAGGCTGTGGCACAAGGCAGGACGTGAGCGGCAGTGCACTCGCACCTCTCTGATTCATCTCTGAGACAGGGTTTGGTTCAGGCTTACACCTTCAGGGTAGACCAGGCACTGTGCCACAGAGCTAGGCAGGGTGTTGAAGGTAACCCACAAGCAAACCATCCCCTGTACCCAAACAACCTGCAAGCAGCAGAGAAAGGCCCTGAAATGGAAACCACAGTTATTGAGCCTTACAGTCATGAGAGCACCTCCTGCTGTGCACACTGACCAGGACAGGACCTGCAGAAACCAGGCATGATGCATAGTTTGTGATAATCTCTGAATTTCTTACCATGGCTGCTGTATCAAGATGTTAATAAACTGAGCACTGTTCCTCTGGAGACATTAGGTGATAGAAGCTAAAATCTGCTAATCTTTCAAAATAGCTTCTAGCAGCCTTCAGAAACCACCCCAGCAACTGACTCCCAGCCAGCCCTTGCTCTGGTCCTGAACTCAGAGCCCCAGAAAGCCTCAGTCATGCATCCATCACACACACACATATGAAGGCTCCATGCCAGTAGTATCTTTCCATGCAGAAAAGCATGAGCGAGCAAACATGAGCAGAGTCGCACATGGCACAGCATCAGCACTCGCTTTCAGATCTTACGGGTATGTACTATAAATACGGAGATTGTAGATAAAATTTACACCCTTGATAAAATATATCACAGAAGAAGTAGCAGCATACAGGAAAGCTGAAAATGTCCTTCTGGTTATTTTTTTGGTAACATATGTGTAAGTTAATTACAGTCTGTTGGGTTTACCATTTATTTTAGCAACTCACATAGGCTACAGGCAGGAGCATAAGAACGTCGCTAAAGAGACAAGGTTTTCCTAGGAAGATGGGCATGTGCAGCAGGGGGTTGCAGTGTGGCATGCTGCCAGACATCTGCTGGCAATGTCACTGAAGGTCAGAGTCCCAGTATGTCTGCAATCACAGCTAACAGCGACACATTCAGTAGAGATAGGAGGGAAGATATGTTTCCACTCACTGTCCTGGAGTAATAAGTGAACTGCTAAAACTTTTCTTTTAAATATGCTGTATGTATTACAGCGACGTACATTTGGATTTTCTTCACTGAAATGAGACAGCAATGATAAAATGGAAAATGAAGCAGTAGTGTAGCTTGCCAGTAGTTTCCAAAGGTTCACAGCTGTGGAATCCCACGTGAGAAAAAGCAACAAGGACTAGAAAGGCCACACTTAAAGTTCACGCAAATATGAACATAATGTTATGCAACACTTCTATGCCTCCCAGAACACTTGGGCTGACCCAGGCGTGGAGCAAAGATCAGGCATAAAACAGTTGTCATTCAGTTCCACGCATTAGTCTTAGAAACAATTACCTGTGGCTGTAGCTGAACCATTCCCAGCGCTGAGACAGAAAATAGTAGCCATGACCTCTCACGACACTGACTTCAAAGCAGCACTATTTCTTCTACTTTTCCTTTGGAACCTCACTGTTTTTCCATCGAGGCCTGCCAAACCGTCACCTAGGCTCCAACAAGATTTTCCCTTGGTTTCTCATCTCAGATACTACAAACTGCACTGTGAGTGTAGGGCCAAGGAGCCCACCCCCTTGTCATGCTTAGAGCTAGCTTTCATGAGGAACAAAGTCAGCCATAAACGATTTCTTGTTCTTCAGACACGGAGCAATCTTCCTATGTGTGCACAATATAAGGGTGACAGGATCAGACACGATATAGGGAAACCAGGAAAAGAACAAACAGAAGCAGAGATTGACTTCATTAGAACAGAGGGTCAGTAAAAATGAGTGGGAAATGGGGAGGAAAAAAAGAATGAGGGAGAGAAGGAAAGATTGAGAGAGAGTACCCCGGAAGGACCGATGTACCAAAGCAGATAGCAGGGCAAAGATACTTGTCCATGTGCTCCATCTGAGTTCTTTCACCAATCCTATGCAAAGGTAGCTGTGTGAATGTGGGATAGACATGGGTTTTGTACATTTAGTTTCTGACTGTATGTAGATATGAAATTAGGATAAACAATAGAGTTGACCACAGTAGGAGATGTCCAGCCATTTCCTGAATGAAAATCTGAAACATTTGCTTCTGAGAAAATAATTATCAAAAAAACCCCCACACTTTCTCCTCAGAACCCAGTGCCAATCTGAACGTTTCATACCAGTTACAATAATAAAATTGAAATGCCATACAGATGATATGAGAAAATAACAGGGAAAACAAGGGAGAAAACAATTCAGTAGCATGGGATGGAAGTTTTATTACAAACTAGATGGCAAGCAGGCTTATTCACAGAAACCTGGCACTTTTTATGTTCTCACGGCTGTGAAAACAGCAGGCATCTACTTAGGAACTTGCTGGTATTTCTAGTAGGTAGCAGGACCCTGGCTATTCTTTGTCCTCATGAGCTATTTTTTCCTCTTGAGACTTAGGACATCCCTGCTAAACTACCTCCCTGACAACGGGAAGGTTGCCTCTGCCCAGAAGCCAAGAGAAGTTTCAAGCCAGTCCCTAGCCCAGCTGTCTCTTGTAACTCTTCTCCAGCTCAGCCCATGCATCCTCCATTTAAATATGTAGCTGGTTTCACTGGTTGCCACATGCCTCGACTCTTCAGGAGGCTCAGCAGCTCTCCTCCTTTTGGGTAGAGGCTGGGGGGGGATTTTCTCCACCTCTATTGCTCTTTTTCTCAGCCTCCTTCCCCTAGATTCCTCCAGAGAAATCTCAGGTCAGGCAGTCAGCTGGAGCAGCAAATGGAGCCAGCTCCTTTGTTTTTCTTTCTAGGTTTTGTGATGGTGGCACTTAGAATGCAGCACGCAGGTTCAGACAGTGCTTGCCAAAAATACCATGTTTATTTTTCATCAAGACAAAATAGGAATGCTGTTGAATATGGAGCTGTTTTGAAAGTGTGGGAATTATCTCCACTAATTTCATTAAAATGTCCTCTTCATAAGGGAGAGCAAAGCACTCACTAGGAGACCAAATGTCTTGCACTGGTGGATTTTATACACCCATTCTGGGGCCTGGCACCCAAATACAAGTTTAGAAGACCTAAAATGGTAACATAAATCACCTAGCAATTTATTATGAAGTAATTATGTATGTACTGGGAGATGTCACACAATGTAACTCCATTGATTAAAATGGAATTGATATAGGGCACCTTGCCATATCTTGCAATATATCAAAGAATAACTTGAGCTTGACTTCTGTCCCCACCACAGGGCCTGCCTCAGAAACAGCTGTTGGCTTAAGCTGTTGTTGGTTTCACTATCAGCTGTGGTTAATTTTGGAATAGACAGTATATTTTTTTAAAAGGACAAGTAACTGATAAAGAGATCCCCCCAAAGAGGATTTTGTTTTTACTTTTGTGTCCACAAGGCTGATAGTAATAAAAATTTTAATCTTGCAGCTAAGGTCAAATATTAGGAAGCAGTGCTACTTGCTGGACACTGAAGAATGCATGCAACTTCTTTCATTTCAAGAAAAAATGCTCTTTCTCCAGCAGGAGAGGAGGCTGAGTTTGCAAGTACCTTCTGCTTGCAGTACTGCTAACTAAGGAGGAGTGCACTAACAAATAATGAGCTGGGTTGAAAGGCTGTGAAGTTCTTAAAATGAGTTCCTTTGGGGAATCTTCCTACATGCTTTTTGTTTCTAATCCTTCAGGATTTAAGTCCTTTAGTTCTCCATCATCATCAAAAAGGAGGGGATAGAGGAGAAAGAAGGATGCATCAAATATTAAAACAATAAAACACCAAAAAAGAATGCCATCGAGTTCTCTGTGGATGAAACTCTGTGACAGCACTGCTTGAGCTGTGCCAACAGAGAGAAACATGGGAAAAGTAACTTCTCATCATTAGCAAATAACTTCATTAGAGTAAGGAAAACAGTGTGATCCCCTAAGCTGCTTTCTCTCTCCATCCAATTCACCAGGAATTTCTGCTAGAACTGTTGTTTGATGGGAAGAAGTTAAGCACTGGGCTTCACCAGCTGCCGAGTATTCAGGATCAGCTTTTGAAATCACAGCAGTGTGAGCCCTCTTATTTCCAGTGATGTCAGCACTGCTTTTATAAATACCGTTTTTCTTGTAGCGCTTCAACATTCTGTCAGGTTTCTGGAAGGGGTGGATTCAGTTCCTGGATGAACACAGCAGTTTCTGCACCCACATGCTTTCAAGGGCTCCGTTTGACTCTCAGCCACGGAGTGAATTTTTTCTTTGATGATTTCAGAAATCAGTTCCCCTGTCTGAGCCTGATTTTATTTACAGCATAGAGAAGAAAACCTCCTAAACCAAGAAACCTGATTAGGATGCTATGTAACCGCTGTAATAATAGGAACAGCTCCTATTTATTTATAAAATGAGTGTTTGTGTTGCTCTCCAGGATTTGCAGTGAAGTTATACATACAGAGCAGCATCTCGCTGTGCCCAGCACTGCACAACGACGTACTGCAAATAAGGGAGCTTCTCCCAGAGAATTTACCACTGCTGCAGGTGACTTGTGCACTTCTGGCCATGTGACCTAAGCCACTAAGGCCTGGCCTATACACAAAGGCACGGAGAGTGTTGTTTGATACTGATTTAATTAAACCGGAGCAACTTTTGCGTGGGAGTATTCACACATTGGTTTAATTTGTGTTGATGAATTTACGGGCATGAACTAAATTTACATAATCAGGCTGACATGAAAGATGACAAGCACAAAAATTGCACCAGTTATCTAAATGGATATAAATTAACCCTGAAGCCCTTTCTGGGCAGAAGGAAGCCTTAGCAATACTCCGCATCTGCAGAGAAAAGCATCCAGCCAGAACAATTCTATTTATTATTTAAGGATTAACAATATGAGATTAAAAAGATGCAAAACCGATTCAGAAGTTTTTCAAAGCTTCCGTGTGCTGAAAATGATCTGCATAAAAAGTCGCGCTTTGGAAGGCCGATGGTGCAGCCGCCAGGCAGTGGGGGGCCCTGCAGAGAGCTCTGTGCTGCCAGGGCTGCGCTCTGCTCCTGGCACTGTGCGGAGCCAGGCCCACGGCACGGCACTGCTGGGCAAGGGGACAGCAAGGGAACCGTCCTCCAGCTGGTCACAGCCAACTGGCCTTGCTGGTAACACAGCCACGAGCTCTGGTCAGGTTTGTTTTACGTTGAGTAGAGACCAGTTGGTGCCACACAGCTTTTATACTAACTAAAAATCAGAATCCAATCGTACTAATGTCACCAGCCGGACCCAAAGGACAGTATAAAGTAACAGCAGGACAAACACTGAGAGAGGGACTGTTACAGCGTTTAGATCACAGGGAAAGATGTAAATTACAAATAATGAAGGGAAAGTATTGCAAAGATCTATAATTTCTGTATGAAGATCAACAACAGGCTTTTGAAATGCCAAAAAATTACATCCATGGCAAGGCAGTGTCACAGTGGGAGAGGAAAGACAGTGACAAACAGTTTGTCAGAAAGGTAAGAAGCATTTGATTCTCTCTCCAGCTGTGGCATTGGATATTCTTTTTATTACTGTGGTTTGCAAGGCTCCGGGTGGATCTGGGCAATTGTTATAGGAAAAAAAAAGTAGTTCCGCAGCTATTATTGAAGCTAAAAAAGAGAAGTTAACTTTGGCTGCGCCGTGCACTTTACCTCGTGCACTCGTCTTTGGAATTGCACAAGAAATATTTTGTTTCTCTGTTAATGGAAAATGAACATCTTTTGATAATCACACGAATGCATTTGATTGGAACTTCAAGATGAAAGTGTTTGTATACCCATCTTGAAAACCCTTTTCCCCCTTTCCACTGGATATTTTCAGATATTTGATCACAGAAGATCAAGAAGAATTTTCTATGGAGCTGAGCAAATGCACCCTGTTAACATCTTAGGGAACAATGAGCACTTGGTGATTAGTCAAAGGGGAACAGAGCCTCCTGGACTAACGAACCCTGCCATTGCCAAAGCAAGGCCGTACACAGATCGCTGACAAACAGAAAGAGAGAAAATAAAGGTAGACCATAATTATTTATGAAAAGGTTGTGCTCCGTAATTTCTAAAGCCAAACAAACCCAAGCACTTCTATATTACATGTAAGATAAACAGCTCCAAGGCTGAGGTAAAATAGTTTGCTAACTGCATATTAATGCATATTTGCTCTGAACATTAGAGATTATTTTTTCAACATATAATGTGTTGGACCGAGAATCTTTGAAACAGTGTATATATTTTTTTTATCTATGGAAAAAATAAAACCAACACAGGTTCTCTCATGCCTGAGGGTGTGGGCTGTTTGCACAGACTGTGCAGAGCCTCAGTTTTCACAAGGTGCACAGCTCCTGCTGACGGATGGCTCCAGTGGGCTCCAGTGCTGGCTCAGCTGGTGCCACCACCAGCACCAATTGGTGCCAGCAGTGCAGCCATCAGCGTGGACTGGATCCTGAGACTGTTAATTGCACACCTGCCAACAAGATGTCAGAGGAGCAGTCACCTTCTACGCTTCGCTAATCTAATCAAAGGTTAGCTTTGACCAATAAAGTTCCACATCCTAATGCCACTTCTGAAAGCTTATGATCTTCTTCAAGGATATTAAAGCCAAAAGTTAACACTGGGCAAACACTAACTTCCTATGGGCAACCTGTCCTTGTTCAACAACATGGCACAAGAAACACACTAATAGGTAGGATTCACATCTGGCGGACATTTGTTCATCTCTCCAAAAAGTGGAAGTTGCTTCACTTCCAGAAGTCAATAATCTCTCTCCAGCCACCTGTTTTATGTCTCGCTGACCATTACTGCACACTCTTTCCTTATTCTGTCTTCTCCCTTCCTGCTGGCACCTGTGGTTCACGCAGGCAACACAACACTCACTGTCATCTGCACATCACAGAGCTGCCTGTTTGTGTATCACAGTTATTTGCTCCATGCCTTTTCTGGACCTCTCATCTCCATTGGTTTTTTTCTTTCATTCTGCTGCTCTTCTGTCCCAGTAACTTGGAAAACATTGCTGGCAGGCAGTCAGACTGAAGACTGTAAGTTTATTTTACAACTGAACTAGCTTTTGCTGAATATTCTGAGCTCTTTCATCCAGCTGAGAGAGTTCACGATCTCTGTTCCCCAACTGTTGACATTTACCTGCCCTTTCTTTCACTCCTAGCTCTCTTTCTGTCATTCACAACTCTGATTCCACAGTGACCTATTACCATTTGTCTTTTATTCCTGCGCACTTTAGAAATGACATCTTTTATGTTGATATATGGATTCCTCTACCTTTTACATTCCTCTAAACCCTTATGCAGTGTTACTGTTCTTTACAAGGAGCAGCAACTAGCTGCTGCAGCTTGCTCTGCCTC